>JAATLQ010037027.1:11622-21745 GCA_013421005.1 Heliconius erato x Heliconius himera | reverse complement strand
ACTTAGCCGATTGTATTGTATTCTTCTAAACTATCGATAGAATCGATAGTATCGATAAGATCGATACTATCGATTGTTGTATCGATCGTATAGGCTTTTTTAGATTAAAACTATCGATCGCGAAACTATCGATAATTCGGCAACACTAGTGTAAACACTATATTTTCCCAGTCTACTCTATCAAGAGCGTGAAAGAACGCGAAGTCAAAAAAATATTTGAGAGGCGCTATCTATGTTAGGAAATTATAATGTTTCAATGCTAAAACCTGGCCAATCAAAATGAAAATGAAAGCAGACAGTGAATCTTTTTTTTCCTCGACCCATGTGAATACCCCTTTATAGCCTTTATACCCTCTTTTGGCATTATTCGAATTTGAAAATATATTTTAGTATTTTTTTATTATATTTTCGCAGACAATTTAGTTTGTTTTAATATTATTATAGAGTAGCCTTATAGTAATATCGAAGGGATTATTATTATCAATATCTTATGTGAAATTTCAATATGAATATTATTTTAATGATTTGCGCTTAAATAACAATTTTAAATGTTATAAAATGAAAATCTAAGTAACGATACTGTCGTACAGTTACTATATATCGAAATGAATTTGATTTTTTTTACATATAGTCTATATTTATTGACAGTGTTAAGACATTCGGATCCCATTAAGATACATCCTCCGAATTCTCGAGGCATTGCGTGTTGAGCGACGGAACTCAACGCCGTGCTTTGCCGCGCTACCAGAGTGAGGAAATGAAATATTTCATTCACCAGAGTGGGACCTACAGCCGTCACTCTTGCCTCACACAATGTAAAGATACAATTATATATTATAATATTTTGAGTGTAGACATTGAGCAAGCATCATTATTATTAGTTCTTGAACTAAATACATAGCAATTATCGTTAAAGGGACACGACACGGCTAACTTATACATGAAAGTTCTAGCCTCAAATGTCGTAACAGGCTAACAGGCTGTGGCCTTATGTCATAGTTCTTAGATGGCGTATCCTTAAAAGCAAATATAACGCTCGAAATGTTTCTTTATATAACAAAATAAAGAGTAGATAGTTCATTTTGTACGTTCAAGATAGCATGTGGTTTCTGGTGAATTTGTTTTTCACAAATTATTTTATCCCTTGAGACAAGGCGCTGCGTTGAATCCGGTGGAAAATATAGCACGGAACTTAATGGGAATGAAGTCTTAAACCTACCCTGCTATATACAGGAAACAGCGTAACGCTTAATCTTAGATCTTATTTCTACTTTGGATTCAAATATTTAGTAGGTACTATGATGTTTTTCTTTACCCTTTTCTATTATTTAAATACCTAATATATTAAAATAAATTCTACATGTTGCAGCGTAAAAACAAGTCGGCGATATATGAATCAATTGACCTTGCGTTATGAACAATAGAACCGGAGTGAAACCTCAATTAACTTTCAAAAACACAGTATCAAAGATACTGGATACGTAAAAATCAGTACTCTCCAGTGGGCATATATGAGGAGGATGAAAGACGAGATTAAAGAGGCGAAAGAGACATGGATATCGTATTCTTTGGCGCTCCGTTCTCTCTATCTACTTCGTGAAGGATACACCGTTAAGCTAAATTATTTTAATTTTAAATAAAACCTATTACCATCGACCACGTCGTAATTTCATAATTGAACCACATTGGTGTATAGATATAATGATCAATTTATATGAAAATAAATGCATGCAATGTACGCGACCCATAATACTTAACCTACTGCAATAAATTAATTTACCAACAAAACGCTTTCATTTATAGTAATTTATAATAGGCCAGTCGCGGCGCAGCGGCATGAAGTGTGACAGTAAAATCGACTAGTTATGGGTTCGATCCCCACTCGAGGAGATGAAATATTTATTTAAATTTATATTTCCATTTCTTCGCTCTGGTGTCGAGGTCCAGCGCAGCGTTGAGTTCTGCCACTCAACATGAATTGAACGGAGTGTCTTAACACTAGGTTCCCTCTGCCTACCCTGCTGTATGCGGGATACAGCATGAAGCTTTTTTTTTATAAAAGTCATCGTGGTGCAGTGGAATAACGTTTTATTGTACAACATGATGGTTGTGGTTTCGATTCCCACTTGAAAAAATAAATGATGTCCATTTCCCCGCTCTCGCGCTGACCACGCTATAATTTATTTAATTCAAGTATTTTTTCGTTAGACCAAACATATTTTTTTTATGTAAAATGAACGAATAAATTTAAATAAATAAATTAAAAGAAAAAAAATCTACAATGAACATAACTTTTCCAATAGTCGATGTACACGATCTTTAATAATAATCAAAGGAGGTTACCATTTTTCGTAACTTCGAGAAAAAAAAGTAAAGGCTTCATAAAAAGGAAACGTCCATTGATCGATCGGCAATTGTTGGAGACTTAGCGCGGACTACAAAAATGTTTCCATTTCCATCCTGTTACAAAAGCTTTGTGAAATGGCTTCCGAACATTTTAAAATATTTTATAGATCTTGTGATGTTCTGTTTGAAGACTGTATTTATAACTTTGGCGGAAAGTGGTGTAACATTTAACTTATTTGTAGTCTAAAAACACATTTATTTTATAACATTTTTATAATTTAAAAAAAAAACTTTATCGCGGGTAATTTTATTTTAAACAATATAAGTAAATGTAGGTAAGATGCGATACGGCGTCGCGAGATTGTAAGGAGCGGATAGGCTCATTTCAATTTCGAACTGCTTTATAGTAAAATAGATTGAAAAATATATCTATTTATTATTATTTTAATATATTTAATTGGTTATATAAACGTTTATTGGTTATATAAAGGTACAAGAGACCCCAGATTAGGATTTTTGTACCAGACGATTATAACTTGATATGGAGAAGAGGCAGTAAGAATTTGCCTTGAATATTTTTGGAAATCAAGATGGCGCCGTAACAGAGTGCACGGGTCATCACTTTAGACACAGTTTTTGTACCAGTGTCCTAAAACGTGACACGGGGAAGTGGCAGTAAAAGTTTGTATAAAGTATTTTTGAAAATCAAGATCGCGCCGTAACGGAGTGCTCGGTTCTTTCTTTAGTCAGGACATAAACGTTTTTTTATTTAAAAAGTGCTAACCGGACAATTTGATTTGTGTTTAGCCGTGAACCTTTTTTGTATGTGAATCCTTATTTTTTTAATATTCATTTAGTTTTTTGATTATGGTGTTTTATTAAATACCCTTTTTATTTCTTGTTAGATAATAATCATTGTTACAGTGGGTAGCGGATATGAGATTTTTTCTTAGTTCTTTGTGCTGGTATTAAGACAATACGCGGTGTTGAATTACGCCACTCAGGACATAACGTCTTAAAAGTTTGGCACTGCATGCAGAACGAAGTGCCATGCTATACCTGGGATACAGCCTCCTGGGATATTCCACAACCGTCAAGTAAGTTCTCTCACTGAACACGTGAATCCTCGAGAATTTGACGGAAAAAGGAATGAACTCTAAATAGGAAGGAAAAAACTTAGATTCCCAGGTTCCCTCTCCTACCCTGCTATGTGAGGGGGAACAGCGTGAAACTAAAAAAATATTTAAGCACAGTTATCGTTTCAAGTGCACTCCTGATATGAGATTATTAACTTTTCATATATTTTCAGATCAAATTACATAAAGATGGACCTTCAGTTTGCTTAGCCTAGACTTTAAACACTCGGCCTCGTTTCACGGACGAGCTGAAATAGACTACTTAAGTGAGTGATTCAATTAACTAAATGGGGTAAGGTGAACTTTCTTGAGAAAAAACGTTTATTCGAATTTGCACTTACATAGGTGATATAGTACTGTTATTGTATAAAGTTTATTACATTTGGTCTTCATAATATTTAAAAAAAGGAGTTTTCGTCTTCATTCGCAAAGGAAGCAAAAATTTAGTGTTAAGGACACGATGTTCACTTTCCTCTCAATTTTTGGAATACGGATTTTCCTCAATACCACGAAAATTCGGACAGCAGACGGAGTGCCTTAACACTAAGCTCCCAGGTCCCCTCTGCCGACTAAAAACATAATACATACAAACTTTCCCCTGAATTGGATGTGCACCTACTATTTTACTGAAGACCTTTTCACAGTGCTATGATGACATCATTTATATACGATATGAGAAGATAAAAATTTTACGTCATGTAATAGCGCAGAGTATATTATTTCCACAGATTGCAGTAAGTTTTAAAAGCGAATACCATTTCATAAATAATTTTAATTGTTCATATTCCCATTTTAACCTATGTTTGAGTGCGAAATTGGGGTGGAAAAGATTTTTTTTTATTTCTCACATTGGCTAAGTGCCAGTCAAGTGGGTGACAAACTTAGTTTGGCATGAGAGCTAAAAGGATGCCAAATTACTTTGAACACATTTTACAATAAATATACATGAAATACCTATTATCTGAGCAGTTGGTTGTTAATCATATCCAAATTGAACTTATGTTAACTGTATTTTTTGAAAAGGCCAGTTTAAAGAAATTATAACGACTTCAAATATTTCTTAATCTCCTGGTTACCTATATTATACCTAGATGCCCCCTCCTAAAATTGGTAAACCCGTATCGTGAAAATTGTTAGATCGATTTTAATGCAACTTTGATTTCATTCTAAGGTGGAATAGATTTGTATTATTTTATTTATTTATTTCGCTTTTGCCTCGTTACCAGAGCGAGGAAATGAAGACATTAAATATTTGCCTACAACATATCGTGTTTACAATAGCACACTTGTGTCCCTGCGCCACAAGTGGCTTTGATGTATTTACATATAACATGGCTTTTAGCAAAGCCTTATGCAGTAATTCCCTAAAATATATATTTTTTAATAATTTAACGGTAATTTAATCAAATTTGTAATTGCTTTTTTATGATGATGATTATGATGCTGAAAGCGTTGCGTTAGCAACAAAACAAGACGCTTAGTGGTCAAAGCACTTGGATGGTTCCCAAGAGGCGCGGGTTCAAATCCCGCTACGTTATACTCTATAGTATTTTTGTCAAATGTACTTTGTCTAGTACACTAAGAACTAACCTGTCGCATGAAGTTTTCTCAACGGGTCCACAATAGCAAAGTACCGATCAGCTGATAGCGCAGTCAGTGTGAATACGGACACGCCTATACTGACGTCCTTAGCTGCTTCTGACACCCTGCACACAGTGACACCCCACGGCCAGGACTCCAGTGTGTATACGAGGGAGGTGAACGGTACACACGTGATGATTACCAGGAGGTCTGCTAGAGCCAGGGAGAGTATGTATCTGTGGATAAATATTTCTTATGATTATTTACATTTTTTGTAGAATTACTTAGATTTTTTTTCAGAGGCGCGGATTCGTGTCCATTGCATCCAATTTTTTATATATTTTTAAATATCTTTTTTTCTTTACGGTTACTAAGAGTATCTGTCTGCATGTGATGGTTTTGGGTTAAGTTCTTGATTATGAAATATTTTTGTAATAAAAAAATATATTTTTTCGTCATACGGAGAAATATTTAGTTATACATTACATAATGATTCTTTAATTGTTACTTTTATTACTGTTAAAAAAATATCAATGAAAAAGCATAATGATATTATAATACAATTAATCAATAAAGTTTCTTGTAAATTCATAGATAAAAGTTATTAATTCATTTTAGCTTCTATGTGTTGTTACACATTTATAAGTTGTACTTCTCGATGACATACAATCCTGAAATTGGTACGGAACCCTTGGTAGAAGAGTCCTACGTTTTTAATTATATGACTATTATGTAAAAGTTACCACAAAAATAAATATATATTACAAATCAAATAATCAAAATTTCACCACATTTCGTTTTTATATAGCAATAAAAGGTTTTATAAGCTTTTTGGTTAAAAAAAAAAAGCATGTTAATGAAGCGAGAGTGGACTTTCAAATAGGCTTATCGTGACAGTTAAAAATTTATAGAGGAACTTACGAAATATTTTATTTTTATTTTCAAGTACAAAAACTGAATTAATAAATTGAAGTGAAACGATAAGCTCACGAGGATAATGAAAAAATATACTATTACAAATCTTTATTATTAAGAAAACGTATTAAAAATTGAACGTAGCGAGATTTGACGAAGACGTTGTCATTAAATTACGTCGAAATTCTGATACGCTTATTATATCTTATTTCTGTTGTTAGCATCTCTGTAGGGAGATTTTGACAAATTTCCTCTTTGGCGGGAGAGTATAATATTTTTTAAATATTTTTAACATTTATTAAAATGTCATTGCACACTAGCAAGGAAAAATAATTATTAAGAAAACGTTTAAAAAATTGAACCCACTTCTCTTTGGAAACAGTTTCTATTGTTTATTACCACGTACTGATGAAACTCATATTTTTTTGCAATCAAAACATCAAAATATATCAATACAATGACAAAACATTTAAAATTATTGTCAATCATCAAAATATTAAAATTTAAATTCGCCATAACCCGAGTAATCGGCAACATATCCAATATGTGGTCTATTCAAAAACCTTAATTTAATACGTACTTTTTTTCGAGCGGAAATGAGTCTACCATTCCGAAGATATGAACTTGACGTTCGTCAATGTTTAATAGGAAAATAAGTAGAATTAAATAAAAAAAATAATTGTTCTTTAACTATCTTCCTCACAATTTTTCCACATTTTCTTACCGTTTAAACCATCGCTGGACTACGACATTAAAAACTAAAACCAGGCGTTAGGCGTTTTACGAGGCAACCGAACAGCAATTGATTTTTTATATATAAAAAAACAATATATATATGTAGATTGACAATTTTGTGAAAAAATTGCGAAAATTCGACAGAAAGTGGGAAACTAGTATTAAGACACTCCGTTGGTTTCTCCCTATATCCCATGTTAGAAGCGGTATAAAGTGTAACTTGAGTGTAGTTAAGAAAAAAGTAATAATATTAAGATTTAACGCATCTCTCCCAATGTCTGAAGTTTGCATTTAAAGCAGCGAGAACAAAAAACCCCGCTAAGTCTGGTAAGACAGAGAAAATAAAAATATTGTAGTATTTGTCGTAGTTATATTATAGAAATTTATAAAAAGTATCTTTTGTTAAATCTGTCTGCGAAGTAAAAGAAGTTTTAGAAACAAGGGCCTTGTTGAAAGTTTTTCAAGTTTAAGTGGCTAATAAAAATATAAATCTTTTCACATTTAATAAAAGTCTACTGTAATATTGACATGTGTTTTTTGCTCGTATAAGCCAAATAATTGTGAACACATGTACATACATGTTATCTTTCATTGATGAAATTGAAAATAATTACAATATTCTTACAACATTTTTTTGCCAGCTTCACGCTGTATCCCACACGCATTAAGGTAGGCTAAGGGAACCTAGTGTTAAGACACTCCGTTCCCAACTTTTCGCCGAGTTCTGGAGGCATTGCATGTTGAGTGGCGGAACTCAGTGCCGCGCTTTGCACACCAGAGCGAAGACATGAAAATATAAATGTAAGTAAATATTTCACTTCCTCGAGAGGGGATCGAACCCACAACCAGTCGATTTTACATCCACACTTCGTGCCCCTTATAACATCATCAACTAATTTTAAATTAAAATAGCCTTTTTTCAGCTTTACCACTGAGAACCTTAGGGCAAGATACTCCGTTCACCGCTTTCTAGTCACGTGTGTTTAGTGAAATATATACTGAGTAAAGGAACTTAACTCTTAGCTCTGATTTTCCACAAGACAACAAGGAAACTAAAATATAATATATCTCGATTTAGGGTCAAAGCCACAACCAACGCGTTAACAGTCAGGTACTACTACACAGTACAAGAACATTTATTGATGTATAGAATTATTCAATATATATTTAACTACTTCATTTTTTAAATATTTTAATGATTTTGGACCTCTATATATATGAAGATCTTCCTATATTAAGTTTTTATGTAAATAAGATGTGACAAGGGTATGAAAGACAGGTCGTAATGAAGAGCGGCCGGGGTTAGTGTTTTTGCTCTTAATTTCAAGTCTTAAGTTTAGTATAAGGATGAGGTATTTCGAAGGTAAAATTATGTAATATAGTGTTTTCTATAAGACTTCCTTTCGGTGACAAATCATTCCTTCCTCACTTATTGAATAAAAGAAAATAACACCTTCTAACACCCCTTTTTTTTTCAAATATATACTTACATTATATAAGAAATCATATCTTAAATTTACTATCGCATTTACATAGACAACGAATTGACCTTCGAGAACACAGTATCGACGATAATTGTGATAGGTCACGAAAAATCATAAGGATTTTTAGGAGCGCATGTATGAAGAGATTCATACCAGCAAACGTGGCAGAAAGAGTTGAACCGTGGTAAGAGGATTACACCACTCCGTCTGAATAAAGCATGCAGTTAAAGAAACAGAAAAGGTGAAAGAAAGCTATCGATCAGTAAAACATATTTTATTTTTTACTGATCGATAGTTTTATCCTTGTATTAAATATAAAACAATTTAATTTTTAAGAAATAATTATTTCTATTTTTCCTATTTTGCTTTACTTTTAGCTTCACGCCTTATCCCGTACATAAGTTACCGTGTTAAGACACTCCGTTCTTATTAAAACTTTTCCGTTCCTCACAATCCGCAGAATTCTCGAGGCATTGTGTGCTGAGTAACGGAACTCTACACCGTTGTTTGCCTCGTTACCAGAACGAGAAAAAGAAAATATATATTATTAATAATTAATTTCTCCAAGTGGGAATTGAACCCACAACCGCTTGGAAGAATGATTGAACCGCCAACCGTGGCCCTACACCACGACGGCTTCATTTCTTTCTATTATATTAAAAAGTTGTGTTCGAGTTATTTTTATATTGTAGTGTAAAATAAAAAAAATAGGACGGACAGTCGGAAGTACGCAATCATATTAGATAAACAATTTTTCTTTTCAGTAAAAACGAAAATCTTATAAAATCCGATAATTAATGTCAAATATTTACAACTATGATCTCTTGACGCGATAACTTACAATAAAAAAAGATAGCGATAACTTACAATAAAGGGAAAAACCGAAAAGTGGAAATTCATAGTTTCATATTTCAAGAAAAAAGAATCATTACAAACTTATATTTGTAGTTATTTTAATAAAAAATGATAATGATTAATACATACGCCCGCAAACTTGAGTTTATTTACTTTATAAGTTGTAGTTCCCATTAACCTACATGGTTTCTAAAATTGGCCTGGGTTGGCAGGTACGACTCGCACTTAACTGGTTTTTATTTATTATATAAGGCGTAAATAAATTAGCTTCACGCTGTATCCCGCTCACAGCAGGGTAGGCAGAGGGAATCTAGTGTTAAGACACCCCGTTCCCCACTTTCTGCCGAATTCTGGAGGCATTGCGTGTTAAGTGGCAGAACTCAACGCCGCGCTTTGCCTCGACACCAGAGCCAAGAAATGGAAATATAAATTTAAGTAAATATTTGATCTCCTCGCGTGGGGATCAAACCCAGAACAGTCACACTTTGTGCCCCTGCGCCACGACTGGCGTAGGGGCATAAAGTGTGACTGTAAAATCAACTGGTATATAAGGCGTACTTTCTTCATATTTTCTTTATAACAGTATATACTACGTCGAGTCAATTGAATTAACTAACTACTGAAACCGCCGCTCTGCCGCTTGAACATGTTTACTGAAGGCGATTGTTGTGGGTGTATAATTTACTCGGGCATACTGCAGAGACTTTCCACTGTCTATTAATACGGAATAGTGTTTTTTTATCTCTAAACACAATCTCTATATATATTAAAAGGATAGAAAAGTCAATTATATATAGTATATGAGAGATACATAGTATATGAGAGATTCTCATATCTCTATATATAATAAGACAGTAAAAATATTTTGTCTGTACATTTAGTAATTTTGACTGAAATGGATAGAGGGATACTTAAAAAGACTAATAGAAAGCAAAAAGATTTTTTTTGAATTTCTTGTCTGTCTGTCTGTCTGTCTGTCTGTCTGTCTGTCTGTCTGTCTGTCGACATATTGTTGTCCGCATTTTTCTCTGAAACTACTGAACCGATTTACTTGAAAATTTCACCAATTGC
>JAATLQ010037026.1:34795-46418 GCA_013421005.1 Heliconius erato x Heliconius himera | reverse complement strand
AGAATGAAACGGACAGACAATGACATTTTATTTATCATAATATCATTTATTTGTATTTATATTAAACTTACTGTACATTTAATATTTATATTGTTACCTCTGAATCTCTAAAAGATCTTGGATTACTTACGATCACTACGAAAGAGTTCTAACTATATTAGACGTATCACGAGCCATACTAAAATATTCAAATTATTATTTAAATATTTTATTGAGTGTAGGGTGGGATGTCAGTTACACTCTGCGTACGCTAATTAGGATGGATTTTGACCGTTGAGCCCCGTCACGCCGAGGCGCCTCGTCGCCTCTTACAGTGGCAGAGATTGTTTCGTGAGACTGAAAAATGAATCTTGCTTACGTACTGAGCGTTTGAGATTGTAATTGGTTCTTCGGAATCTAGACGGACGCTGCAAGGGCGTCAAAGCAGCGGGTTAGTCAGTATTCGGCGAAAAATTGGAACATGAGGTACTGAGACTGGAGTTTCATAACATTAGGTTCCCAAGTTTGTCCTACTCTGCTATGAGCTGGATACAATGTGAAGCTACAAAAACACATTGTATTGTGAATTAAAGTAATATTATTATATTTTTATTTCTTAAATTTTTAGAGTTTAAGGAAAAAAGGAACCCTTATAAGATCACTTTGTTTTCCGTCTGTCTTTCTACCTTTATGTCAGAAACGCTTGGAGATATCGCGTTGAAATTCAAACTATATACTTAAATCTACGACTCCATGATTTCCTAATAAAAAACGTATTTTTATATTTACTTAGAAAAAAGATGTGGCTGTTTATATAGCAAAAAACACATATTTCGACACTATCAAGGGAATTAAAATTAATAGGGTAATTCCAGTTGACCTAGAATTATTAAATATAAATAAAAAATCTGATAACTATACATATATGTTTAAATCTTAATAAAATAATGGCCGTAAAAAGGAGGCAAATTTGGTATTAAAGCCGCTAGTTCAAGTGAGGTATCAGATGAAAGAGCTCTGGCTAAGCTAGGTCTGACCTTCAGAAAAAAATTATGGCCTCCAATTTTTGTAAGGAAATACTCGGTAGGCGAAATCGACTCGCACTTGTCTGGTTTTTGTAATTTATTTTTAAATTTTCCAATAATTTCCTCCTTTACTTCCAAGAATAAAGTAAAAAAAATATATAAAAAATCACAAGTAAATACCACAGTAGGTAACCATTACATTAATAATTCAACTATACGTACATTTTCAGGCGAAAGTTTTATTAAACAATGAATATTTATAACGAATCAGAAACCGTTAATGACTACGCAAAGTTAGCGAAATATATTTATTTTTGTTTCCACGTAACTTTCATTGGTGAAGCTGAAAGTCTTAGAGGTTCTGTCGAATGATTTTAAGTCGTATTAGGTGGAGTTAGAAGCGTTCGCCTTGTGGTACACCGCGCTGGCAGGCTGTCAGGCAGGTACCGGCACGAGGCCCACGGGTGCCATAAATAAATAGTTGTAGGTTAAAAGTTTCTAGAACTCTTCCCTTCGCCGCCAATTTTTCCTCTACCCCGAGTTATTTTCTTTTTCAATAGTTGTGAACGTGTGTAGCTTCGAATTTCCAAAGTTGCACTGAATTTATCTTGTCTTTTCGTTTAAATTCCTTTTCTAAATCCGTACATTTATGTTTTGTTGCTTTGAAAATTTTATACGGTTATATAGTATGTAAGCTGTAACTTGGGATTTGGCCTGTCTTCTTTCGAGAATACATGCAATTACGCTGAGCTATTTGTAACATTAATTTAGAAGCTTCCAAAAGATTTTAGAAACAAATATTTTTTGTAATTTGTTTCAAGACAAATGATCTGAGAACAGCTTCTTTTTTTAAGAACAAATTATAGATTAGTTAGTAACATTAAATATAATCGACATAATTAATTAAAATAATAAATTATATTTTCCAATTGTTATTATTATCAAATTAATTATTCCTTTATCTATCTAGAGTACATAAAGTAGGCAGATATATGGGGTGAAGACACTCCATCATATTGTGTTGACTAATGTAATATTTAATAATAAATATTTAATATTTTAAATAATTATTTATTATAATAGAGGAACGAATTTTTAATACCAAATTATCAAATCATTTAAATCTCTTATCGTTTTGTATAATATTTACAATAAATATGTAAGGCAGTGTGACTGTTAAATCGATTTGATGTAGGTTTGATCCTCACCTGAGGAAATGAAATATTTGTTTCAATTTGTATTTTCATTTCGTCATTTTGATGTTAAGGCAAAGCGCTCGCGTTGAGTTTCGTCATTCAACACGCAATGCCTCCAAAATTCGGCGGAAAGCGGAGAACAGAGTGTATTAACACTAAGTTTCCTCTGTCTACCCTGCTATATGCGGGATACAACGTGAAGCTGATTTAAAGATGTTTTCCTGATTTGGATAAACACGAACATGGCGTTCATTCATCCACACTCGCAACTCGCTTCATCCATTTATTCATAGTTATAAATAAAATTATTTTTTCATATAATTTTGATTGGAGTACACTTTTGCAATGATTTCTTGTCCTTCTCTCGTATTATTATTTTGGATTCAGACTTTGCTCAGTTCATTCAAAAAACAAACGACAATTCATTAAGAAATATTTATTTTATTGTTAAAAAAATATACGAAGAAGTAAAATAGCACATATAATATGTTCCCCAAATGAAACAAAATAATGACTTCTGCGGTGAGGCTCATCTAATAAGGAAATACATTGGGTTTTGTTCTCATTTCGATGCGGATCAGTCTTTGATTCTTATTTTATAGATAATAGCGGGGACGGTCCCCGCGGGTCATATAAATAAGTCGATTGTATGATGTATTTCACAATCTCGTATTCTATACACTATTAGATTTACTAAATATATATGTATTAACGTCATATTATGTTTATATCACAAGGCCATCGTGGCGCAGTGTAATTACGTTTATTGACCACCAACGTCAAGATATTGTCAGGGAGGCTATACTCAGAAGACTGAAATCTGTAAAAGATAACAAAAAACTGTAAAAACTATTGAAAATAAACACAACAGTTGTGAATTCGACCCCCACTGGGTGGAATTAATTATTTATTTTATCACTCTAGTAGACAAAACTACTTTTACTAAAAAGAATTGCTACGATTACGACTACAACCCAAACAAAAATTTCAGAAAGTCATATTTGTAATTTACAGTAGGTAGATTCATCTACTACCACCTCGATATCCGTATAAATAATAGCTTCACATTACGCATATATATGAACCACTAATGAATGGTATTAATTAAAAGAAATATTGAGTATAAATTAACTTATTAAAATTTAATTACATTTACATTTTATTTAAACTCATTCAATTTCAATATAAATTATATTATTAATATATCGTTACATGTTAGTATAAATACTTTACTCATATTTAAATATCGTGTAAAAGCTCAAATGAACATGGGCGTCGCGGATACACGCACTGTAACGGATACCGTTGTGGCGCAGTAATACAATATCTAGCTGTTAATGTGATAGATTATGCGGTGTTGAAATCCGCTACTCAATATCGAAAATTGGGCAGAAAATTAAAAACAAAATGTCGTAACACTCCGTCTGTTTACCTACAAATTTCAATCTTAAAAGCTTTAATACCTTTAATCATTATGAAATGTTATTTATATGTCCTTTATGTTTGTTATACAAATGTATGATATACACATTTGGGTATCTATTTGTAACAAAATATGTTTACGCTTGAATATAATCTCATCTAATATTACGATATCCCCTCGCTCATTATAAGTGGTCCAATCGCGTACTTGCGAGCACATTGGCCGACTATCTCCCTGGAGTCGACTCGAAGCCATGGACCAGCATATTTTGATCTTTCTTGGATCCGAACTAAAATGATTTTTGAAGGTGGAAGTGTATTTTCTTCAGATTGGAGAGGTCAATCTTGGCTGGGTACAGTGTTATGATCAGATATTGGTTTTATTGGGGGCGTCGTCGAGGTCCCACGTGACCGAGGTGTCACAAATGGGGTTTCCGCCTCGTTTGCTCTCTTCGTATCTCCGTGACATTCCTCGGTTGGAATTTCGCACGGTTTGCTACATTTTTGTAAATTATTATAACGGGGTTTAATATTGAGTTTGTGCTAACAATAATTTGGAAATATCATTATATATTTTATTTAGAAATTCATAATTTTGAAAGTGTTTGACAAATACAGGTATCAAATAAATAAATAAAATAAATCAGCTCGTGAAGCTGATTTATTTTATTTATTGTATGATTTATTGTATCCGGCACTTAGCAGGGTAGGCAGAGGGAACCTAGTGTTAAGACACTCCGTTCCCCACTTTCTGCCGAATTCTGGAGGTATTGAGTGTTGAGTGGCAGAACTCAACGTCACGCTTTGTCTCGACACCAGAGCGAAGAAATGGAGATATAAATTTAAATAAATATTTCATCTCCTCGAGTGGCATCGAACCCACAACTAGTCGGTTTTACAGTCACACTTTGTGCCCCTGCGCCACGACTGGCCCCATATATAGGTACAATTTTTCGTTTTCGTTAAGCTTCACGCTGTAAGTTAACATGTGTTATACATGTTGCACGGTAGGTAGAGAGAACCTAGTATTAAAACACTCCGCTCTTCACCTTCCGAATGAATGTTGGGGTGAAGGGTGGACAGAGGGAGCTTAGTATTAAGACAATTCGCTTCAAATTTTCCAAATTCTAAGCGTATTTGTTTTAACTTTGCCTCGACCAGAGCTAAGCTAAATAAAAAACATTAAATATTTCATTTCCTCGAGTGAGAATTGAAGTCACACCCTACCGCATTTACAGTCGTAAGCTTGTGCTCCTTGTCCCTTCTGGCTTATTTAAGATTTAAATCTGTAACCATCCCATCCATTCAGAAAACAACGCCACTTATTCCGTTTATACTTATTCTACATTACTAAAAAAATCCACGACAATAGGCGAAAGCACTGAATAGCGTGCTTTAATAAAAGTCCTATGCAAGATTACACAAACCTGTAGGCGATTGTAAGGCAACTCTCCTGCGACCCACTTCCTGTTCCTGGAACTTTTCGAGCGGACTTTTGCTGGTTTGAATTGAATATTGTTGATTTTGCTGAATGAACGTTTAGGCAAGTTTAATTGTATTATATGTTTATTGTATTATATGTAATACAGAATTACAATTCCAATTAAATTAACATTTAATATAATATTTGTTACAAATTTCAGTTAAATCAAATGTATTATAACTACAACAACAAATGTATTATACTGAAATCGGTATTGAATATTGTATTTTAGTATAATATATTTTATACTAAAATTTGTATTAAATATTATTTTAATCTTTTTTTCAGCAGCTTGAACATGTTGAACTTTTTCTCGACAGTCCTGGAGTTATAATATTACAGCATATGAATATAAGCGTGATGATTGCAGGTTCGATTCCGCCACTCAACACGCAATGTGCCAAAAATTTCACAGAAAGTGGGGAACAGGTTGTATTAACGCTGGCTCAGTCTGCCTACCTGTATTCAGTATGTAGTACGTAGAATAGAGCGTGGAGATGCTTTCTTTTTCTAAGAGTACTAACTCTTAAGAAAATATAATTATTATAAAAAATAATTTATTAAAATAGGACATAATTACATATTTTAATTTCACATATCTAAAAAAATTTTGGTTAATTCCACACCATAAACACTAAAAAATCAAAACAATAATTTACTTTCAGTAACAAAATCTGAGACGGAAAGCTCACTGTAAATTAGGGAAGCCGGACACGAAAACGCTATCAGGTTTACAAAACTTGTTTGGTGCTCTTATTGGCTCGGATACTGACTTAATATTCCGACGCTACGTGCGCCGCCGCCACGGACGGACCTGCGCCGGCGAGCTGGACGGTAAACACTGAATGAATATATTATTGTTGTGGAAATGAGGGATTTTAGGAAATAATAGATGTTTCTTTTTTTTATAGCTTCACGCTGTATCCCGCATTCAGCAGGGTAGGCAGAAAGTTAGTGTTAGACACGTTCCGCCCAATTTTTAAGACATTGTAACTTGAGTGACGCAACCTTACGCCTCGTTGTGTCTTTTTATTAGAAAATAATTGATATGCCATCAAAAACATCCTGTAAAAAACCCAAGTCTCGCAGCTCAATCTTTCTACCGTAAAAAGTTGTGAGATCCATGTAATACCAAGTCGGTTAATCTATTTAGTCTCTACTTAAAGGACCTTCTGTCTTAAGTTATTACAGTAGTTATTACCACGCCAATATTAAAAATATTTTACGTTTTAAATAAATAGATCGACTTGGACATCGCATGAAAACACAAACTATCCAAAGACATAATAGACATCATATTCGGAAGGACTCTGGTGAGGAATTCGGTTGCTGGCCCGTAGTGCTGTGTAGTGTGATAGTGTGATACATACTAATAATCAAATCATGCGATGTCCAAGTCGATCTATTTATTTAAAACGTAAAATATTTTTAATATTGGCGTGGTAATAACTACTGTAATAACTTAAGACAGAAGGTCCTTTAAGTAGAGACTAAATAGATTAACCGACTTGGTATTACATGGATCTCACAACTTTTTACGGTAGAAAGATTGAGCTGCGAGACTTGGGTTTTTTACAGGATGTTTTTGATGGCATCTCACTTCTTTTTGTACAGTCCTACTTTTTGGTACCTATCTACACTTATTATTTTCTATTATACAGTAATAATGATTCATTAACTGCAAATGTAACCTTGTAATCCTATACATTTATATGGGATTACAAAGTTATTTATGCAGTTGGTGTATTTGGAAAACTGGACTGAAATTTCAAAATATTTAAGTTTTCCCATGATTAAGACACTAAACTCGATTTGTATTCCAAATTTGAAGCTTCTATGTCTGCTAGAAGTGCCTTGGACTTTTGATGATCGGTGAGTCAGTCAGTGAGTGACAAAATTTAGAAACTTTAACAAGTTGTCATTCTTAAACTACTGGTTCAAATTAACTGAAATTTTAAATATACCGTGTTTATATTATGCCTGATTAGTTACTGAAAATTCAGGTTTCTTGTTTTATCCACAACGAAGTTATAGGGGGTCGAAAATGGCCTGAATTGCTTCGAGAAAAGGATGGTACGGCCGTGCCGCTGTTTTTTGCTCGACTTGGCGGGGGCACTGCCGTGCCCCCAGATTATTTTGAATATTAACGTAAATAACTACTAACTATTAACGTAAATGACAAACAATTTCTTTTCTTTTTTTTGTTATGAATATTTTTAATCTTAATCTTAATAAAAAATTATATTTGTACTAATTAATAGGCTCGATTGAATTTGTATATAACAATAAAAAAAATATTACACACGGTAGTTGTGTCTTTGATTTCCACCTGGAGGAATGTTTATAATTAAAAATGCTTTTATTCCCAATTTAGTTACAAAATATCACATCAAAGCAAATTAATATAAAACATTTAATTGCACAAAAAATAAAATAAGCCAAATAGGTATGCAAATTTTTACAATGATTAAGAGTAGATATTAGCACAGAGACGGCTTTGTGGTTCATAAAAACTCATATTAAAAGAATGGTGGTCTTTTGTGGTGAATAACAGTGGATAAACACATTTTTCTTATTATTTATACATATTCATACTTCTATATATAAAAGCATAAATAAATACGTAGACTATAACGACAGACAATGTTGTTTAAGACAACGTTTAAATATGCGAAGTAATCTTGACTACCCGATGGAGTTGGTTTCATCATTTTACCGTCTTTACAGTGAATTCATTATAGGACTTGATATGACACAGTGGCACTTAAAATACATTGTCATATCATTGTTTAGAAAAGTAACTTTTACATAACAGAGTACGTAAGGATATGTGTATATGTAATATGGGAAAATTACATCAATCCAAAAGTTTAATTGCTATGACATATCTAGAAATTTGCATAGTCAAGTATAATATGAAGGAAAGAAGAGACTAAGCTAATGATATTTTAGTTGTAAACAGCTATATTTTTTTTTAATGATCGTGCTAATGCCCTTAATAAACTAACAGCGGTGCCAGAGAACTGTTCTGATACCGAAATATTGCAAGGAAGTACTACCTAAATTCCATCTTGCGATTATCAAGCATAACAAATGAATGTAGGACAGCCACTAACTATACTAATATGCTAGTAATATTTTGAGAGGAAATTTGAATCTGAACTGTGATTTATCACAATCTTACCCTTTCTATGAAACTCAAACACAACAGGGAAGGTAAGTAATAAATGAAAGAAGTTAAAATCTTATATTTTTTTTGTGTATTAGCTTACCATAAGTACAAAAACCAAAAACTATTATAGTGTGATTTGTTTTGAATAATCCACAATAATCCCCATCTGTAGAAACTGAAACTAATTAAGTATTAATTGGAAATATTTTAATCAGGTCCTTTCAGTGTCTTAGAAGTGTGTATCGACTTTAAATAATTTGTTTCTACCTTGCCATTCCCGGGACTTAATGCTCATTTGTTATTCAAATTACAAACCACATTTTAGCATTCACTTGACATAACGGTATATAAAGTAGAATGAATCTTAATCTAGAATTTAATTTTGTCGCGTTAACTATAGATGAGTATTTAGTTTTATATATCCTTTATCTCTTACCTGTGGCCCCGCTCTCGTGGTCAAATGGAATGACTACGAATCATGAAGATAGTGATAACCTTTGAACAAAGGAATTTTGTCTCAATTATTGCGAATTAAGAACGTTACGATACGGTACGGTAGGCAGCGGGAAAAAATAAAAAAAAAATTACGTAAATATTTCATCTCCTCGAGTGGGGATCGAACCCACAACCAGTCGGTTTTACAGTCACACTTTGTGCCTCTTCGCCACGACCGGCTTCTCGGTCCATATAATATATAACCCAACCATCAATGAATATAAAATTGTTCTTAATGTTATTCATGGCATATTTGTGTAAAATTTGAACAATTTCACTTTAGTGATTATTTATTAAATGCTGTTATTTTTATAAATAATATATCCATATAGCTTAGCTGTGAAAATATATAGTAATAATAACTTTTGTAACTTATTGTGACGTGCTTCATTACCATTTCATGCTAACCTGAACGAACTTATATACTATTTTCAGTATTTTCTTTAATGCTTTTTTTAGACATCTGCACGTATCCTTTGACCGGAAGTCGCCCTCATTTAGCAAACATAACCACAGAAGGCATTTTATTCGGGCATTGCAGCTCACAGCTCTCCCGGATCGGTTTTAAATGAATATTATATGAGGCAGCGAGCCAAATCTCTTCTCCGTCGTCCTCGCTCTTACGATGTCTCTAAATCTGCTTAAGAAGAATTTGTTCCCGGTACCTCCCATTTATTTTATATTCAAATTTAAATTTAACAGTAAACATGTTGAGGCCACAGTGACGCAGTGGGACAGTGTACGTCTGTAATCGTGTTGGTTGTGGGTTACATCACCAATACTTAGAATGATTACTTTTGACTTATAACTAAACTGCGGCAAAACCCAAAAGGAGGAGTTTAATAAATGGTACGTGGTAAGATTTATCTATTAGGATTTTTCCCACAATGTCTCGAATTTGGACGGCAAGTGGACAACGGAGTGTCTGGACAATTGGTTTTCACTGTCTACTTTGCTATGCGAGAAAAACATGTAACAAAAAAAATACTACATGAGTACAAATAAAGTACATCGTTACATAAGCTCCAGCTCTCGCCGGCGTCTCTAGCGCCGCCTTGATAAATGACGAATCACTTTTTAAGTCTTTGAAAAAGCGGTCTTTATACGATCTCCTTACTTATCCTCGATTATCTCTCCAACTATGAGCCAATTTCAGCTTATTTATGCAAGCTATGCTAATTTTAAAGCCGTGTGAGAATTTAGCAATAAATACTATTGAAAATTTTATGCATATTATTTGTTTTATGTTAATTGTAATCTTTATTTATATTTTTAAAATATTTTTAAAACGGCATATAAGCTCATAAAAGATATAAATTGATCAATATTTCTTGTAATTATACTAATTATTGTATACAAGGAAAGTACTGAAAGAAATAATATTCCGTTTTAAATGTCTTATACAGAGTACTTTTGTCAGCACCACTCAAAATGAAATCACAATTTCAACTACTCTATAAAAGCCTAATACAATTATTTTTTTTCACAAAAATGAAAAAGTTATTTTTTCAAACAAAATTTATAATAAAATTATCGTTGTAAAATAAAACGCCATTTGCCAAGAACGACGCACGCACTTATAAACCTATCAAAGGGAAACCGCCGCATACGCCTCATTCCCAAATCGAGTCGTAGATATTGGCGGCAGAGTTCAAAGTTGTTTAACCTTTAGTAGTATTTTTGTAGTAGTATGTGTTTACGTCCAAAGATTACTATAGAAAACTTCATAAAAGACAAAAAACATCCCAGATAGAAGATAGAAACTATATAACAATTAAATATTCAGAATTAGTACCAATAATATTACAAGAAGAAGTGATGAAAGCCCCAGGTTCAGACCAAATATCTAATGTGATGACCATATTGTAACTGATATCCCAAACACCTTTTAAAATATTATTTAATAAATAATGCCTTGGCTCGTGATGTGTCTGTCTAGTGGTTAGAACCGTTTATAGTTGTGATCGTGAAGAATCCAAAATCTTTTAGAGATTCAGAGGAAACAGTGTTAAGAATTTTAAATTATGCCATTAGAAGGTATCGCTTTAATAAGATATTTGCCATTAGAAGTTGTTCTTGTGTCAGTTGTTTAGATAACTGTAGACTCGACAATATAACATTGTCATAACTCGAAGCTCGTCCGAAGATAAGCCAAGAGCGCGTCCTATCTTCCCCTCCACTATAACTGCGAACTAGTTATAATAAGAGGAAGAAAGAGTACGGGCCCCTCCCCGCCCTACACCGTGAATTCCTATCAGACTGCGGCTGCAACAGTCTTATTGAACTCTCCGGGACGTTTGTGTGTGATCTTTCCGAAGGTACTTGTTACGCTTGTTTATATTAAGATTGTATTAGAATAGTGATTCGTGATGTTGATTGATTTGTGAGATCAATATAAGTCGTTGGAACGAACGCACTACCGCTAGGCGGCCGATATGTTAAATAAACGCACGGCACACACCGCACAGTCGTGTCTCGGACCGTAGGCGGACACTACTACATACACCGGAGCTGGGACATAAAATAGCACCACACACCTACTACTCGTATACCAAGTCATAGACGTGATATATAATATATCAATGACTAACGCCATACAAGCATAGCTTACATATCGCGAGCATACTGCGAGACGGCATCAGCCACGACATAGTTAATGTCGCTATAACAGTTCGCATAAGCCCATCACGTCAGCCTTCGCGACGTCAAGCAACATTCAATATTATAATATGGATCAAAGATCCACAATATGTGTCGCTCCTACACATATATTGCCTTTATAAGAAATTCGATCCTAAAAGATCGTGCCATCATAGACTTCGAATTATCACATTATATTTATTATACATTT
>JAATLQ010037026.1:0-34695 GCA_013421005.1 Heliconius erato x Heliconius himera | reverse complement strand
ACCTATATATACGAAACGACGGTCGCGACACTCGGGACGAGAATACACGAACGCGTCTCGATTAATATGATATTTAAAATATATCGTTTTTATTATTCATATTTAACTATGTTATTTATGTATATTGCCATGCATATTTTATTTTATTTATTTATTTATTTTTACCTTATACCATAGGTACATACTGTTACAATATCCACGTAGTTAGGTAGGTTCTTCAAAAGTACAAAGAATACAAGGCCTATTACTTAGGGTTCATTAATTTCAACAAGAGTCGAAAGACTCCATGGACCATAGTAGCATCTGGAAGACATTAGAAAGCCAGGCAAAATCTATTTAGGAAGTAGGGCCAAAGTTAAACTGGAAACGACAGTTAAAGAATTTCCCACTGAACCTGGTGTCAGACAAAAATACCCAATATAATCGAAGTTATTCTCTGCAATTCTAGAAATGGTATTTGCGATGAGACGAAATTGGGCTTAACATTAATGGAGTAAAACTTAACCATCTACGCTTTTCAAATGATATTAACCTGTTTTCGGAGACTCCAGATAGCTTAGAACATACGTTACAAAAACTATCAAATGAAAACGCCAAAGTAGGCTTAGCAATTAACACATCAAAAACGAATTTTATATATACAAACTCCATCCTGTATAAGATATTTTCTATTATAACAATTGTATTGCAATAGATTAGTAAGTGTAAGTGTCATGTGTAAGATTTTCAAAAGTAGAAATAGTAATTACATATTGTATTTATATAAATAAATCTTATAACAAACATCCTTTTTTCTAAGCTTTGAGGCCAGTCGTGGCGCAAGGGCACAAGTGTTAACACGACTGGTTGGGGGTTCGATACCCTCTTGAGGAAACAAAATATTTATTCAAATTTATATTTTCATTTCTTCGCTCTGGTGGCGAGGCAAAGCGCGGCGTTCAGTTCCGCAACAGACAATGCCTCCAAAATTTGGCGGTAAGTGGGGAACGGAGTGATTTAACACTAGGTTCCCTCTGCCTACCCTGCTGTGTGCGGGATACAACGTGAAGCTATTATAAACTTTTTTCTAAATATAGCCCATAAAAAACAATAAAAAGTAAAAAACGTCTATGGATTTATGAACTAAATTAACACAAATATTGACATTTCCTTTCTCTAATTTACAGATGAAAGTCGGGAAACACTTTACAAATAAACATATCAGTGAAAGTGAACTCCACACATCGTTTGTGGAGGCGCAATTAAGATTACGCAAATAAGATATAAATCAGATTTGAAAGCAAACAACTTATTCATTTACGAGCGAGTCGAATGAGATGTTTCAAAATCGTCGATCGCGATTACATATTACGTCCTCCGAGTCTCAAGTTTGTGACTATTAATTACTTTGTAACTTGGCTCGTAGCGCTTCCGTGAGCTCTACTCTACTTAGAATAAGAAAGATAATTGAGTGACTATGGAGGTGTAAATCGAAGGCATAAGAGCTCGCTTTGGAGAGATTTTATTACAGATGTGATTTGAGAGATACGCTTACGTGTTTGTTTCGAGCTCGCGGCGCCGCCGGCTGTAAAAGCATTTCGGTTGTTATACTGTTTCGGGAAAAATAAATTATATTGTTACAATATATAAGTAATTATCTGCACCACGCATTGTCGTAGGCTTTAGAAAATTGGGTGCGATGAGTAAATGTTTTGTAAATTAGCCGCTACGCCCGCGAATGTCGAATTGAAATTATATTTTTTCATGTCTTTTTATTTTTTTGCGTAATTGCTGACATGGTTTATTGTTTTGGTAATTTTACGACTGCTAGGCGCAAAGGAAGGTTAAATGTGTTTATCAGTCTATGTATGTATGTATGTATTTATGTATGTGTGTTGATCTATGAGGCATTGTAGAAACCAAACAACCTTGGGCAGTTTATTGATTCTTTCGTCAATCGATTCGTCTTACCGTTGGGAGTATCTCTAAAGACATGACAATAATCAAAATTCATCAAAGCGACCACCAGTAGTTGTATTGTTGTCGTAATCGACCAACTGAGTCAAGTGTGGTATGTTTTTTTTCTTTTCATGATTTTTCACTTTAAGTAGCGGTTAAGGATATAATATAACGGCTTAAAGTTGTTTTAAAAACTATTCTAGAACATTTTCATACTTATTGTTATAATTATATATCTCTTGTTAATGGTGTGCTCTGATGAGCACACCAATACCAAAATCTTGCCATGTGATCTCGGCCTAAAATATGATCATCCTGGTACTGGTGGTGTCGTAGAGTCACGTTACCAGCAATGGCAATACGCATGGGCAGACTCGACCAGATCATTACCACCCCCGGCATTTAAAACTGGCGTTAAATAGTGGCTTTATACCACTGCGTTTGGCATCAGATAATTCCGGGCTCCGGCGCCCAACTCCCACCCCTCCCTGGAATATGATAGTTACTTAAAGAGAAACTACTCCAGGAGGGTACCAGCACCTCCGGTGCTGGAGAACCCCTCCCTAAGTCTCCAAACTCAGACCGCCCTTCGATATCTGGGGAGGGCACAGTTCTGCGCTGCAAACAGGGCAAACGAGGCGTACGCTCCACGGCAACCCCTACTACGCTCAACGTGGAGTTTTGCAATATCAGGGGTCTACATTCCAAACTAAATACCGTCCACCACCATCTCGAGATGGCACGGCCGGCCTTGTTATTCCTGACTAATATTACATTGTAATTTCCTGAATAATATATTGTAATTTCAGGAACATGTGGTTGTGATTGACTCTACCTATTTTTGCATGCTTTACTTTAACGCTTCGCAGTGATACATCGTAAACTTTACTTATATGTAAAAATACTGTTATAAGGACAAAAACAACCAAATAATTTGTTTTCATTTGTTACGAAACAAAACTTCACAAAATTTCTTAGTAAGCGTAAATGAAATGAGTTTCAAACAATCCGGGCGTCCTCTCGTAAATAGTTTGCCTACAAATAGTGGCGTAATGAACATCTTACCCTCTAACAGTATATTTGGCCAACACTTGACATAAAACTTAAATTTTACAGCGGCGGCCGATCCTAAACCAATATTTGAATCAATAGCCGCGTCCGCGTCGGCAGATACGGCCGGGTACAAAGAGACTCTATTCCAGGATTTATAAATTGTTAACAAAATGGAATAAACAATAAATTTTACTTGTTTTTAATACTTAAAATTGAAATATTATTGTAAAACATAGCATGTCTTGTAGAATGTATTTAAATTAAGCAGCACTTCTACTATAGTATAAAATTGATGAGTCTGCATTTCAATCCATTTCATTAGTTAAACTATTCATAATATTTTTAGAACAATTAAATATATAGGTTAAATTGTGGCCGTCGTAACCTAGGTCTTTCCATTTGAAGCAGCCAATTTTTTTTGTCAGCTTCACGCTGTGTCCCGCACACAACAGAATAGGCAGAGGTAACCTAGTGTCACTCTCCGTTCGCTACTTTCCACTATTCTGGAGGCATTGCGTATTGAGTGGTGGAACTCAACGTCGTCCATAGCCTCGACACTAGAGGGAAGAAATGGAAATATAAATTTTAGTAAATATTTTGTCTCCTCGAGTGGGGATCGAACCTACAACCAGTCGAATTTACAGTCACACTTTGTGCCCTTGCGCTACGACTGGCCTCCAAATTCTAGCATCAAATAGTTTAATGTTTTTTTTTTTATTTTCATTTTCTCGCTTTGGTAATGAGCCAAAGCGCGGCATTGAATTCTGCAACTGACGTTGAGACGCCCAGGCTGTGTACACCTCCAACGTGTGCTGGGCCGTCTCATCGAGGCAGTCGTCGCAGTGGTGGCAGCGAGCGTCGGGCTCCCTCCCGGCGATCCGACACAGGTAACCCCCGAAGCAACCATGCCCCGTGAGCACCTGTGTGGTGCGGAAGGTTAGGACGCCGTGACGCCGCGCTGGCGAAGTGGAGAACGGAAGTGAATACTAGCTGCCCTCCCTGCTATATTATCATGCTATATGGAAAAACGACACCTAGAAATACTGTCTTAATATGTCAAAAATAAAAAAAACACATGTATGTAAATTAAACTTTTTGAAAGTAACATTTATAATCTAAATATTATAATGTTGTAAACAAGTACCGTTTCAGTTTCAGTGTAGTCCAGCTTATTCTGCAAAAAGGTTTGTAAGTCCTGCTTAGAGGAGCTTTGTGAGAACATAATGACGTTACGAAGCGATGTGTATCTGACCGTCTGTCCTTTCATGCCGTTTCATCGGAGACAATTTTTTTATTAGCTTATCGCTAATAAGGTATATTAAAGGAAGGTGCATGGGAACCTAGTGTTAAGACTCCTTGTTTCTTCTTGAGGCGTTTCATGTTGATTGGCGGAAATCAACGCCGTACTTTGATGAACTAGCTAACTAGTTCAATGATCAATACTTTTTTTTTCAAAAATGAGATATTTCATCTAAAAAAACTGAATGCTTTACGACTAGAATCCTTATATAGGAAAAAACGTGACTAAAATTATAGAATACGTACGTACGTATAATAATTATATTTTAAAATAAAGCCTTCGAAATCTTATCTTAACATTAGACTTCACTCGCCCCCCAAAAAACAGGAAAGACGCGTAAAATAAAAATAATATACAAAAATATAATTATATATATCAATGAATTTTCATACATATAATATTTTAAAATTCACATTTTCACGCATAGCAGGGTAAACGGAAATTTAGTGTCAAAAGCCTTCGTTCTCCGCTTTTTTGTTTAATTATGCGACATTATATGTTAAATTAACCTTAATATATAACGTAAATTGTAAAAAAATATCAATTTTTTAATAAATTGATATCAATGTTCCCATTACGTGCCCATCATTTGGTTTCACTCGATCATTAATTTCATAAGCAAGAAGGTATTTTTGGGATCGAATACAGGCAGGGGGGTGGCGATAAATTTCGGGGAGAGGGTGGACAGGCATTCCGTCTGATCAGCTTCACGCATCAGCTGACTCCTGTCAAATAACGCTTAGAATTGAAATAGGTTTTTCCTATATAACATATATTTGTGTATAAAAATATCTATATTAAAGTATATTATATTTTAATACAAAAATATAGTACACAGGGTGATTGTAAAATTAACTGTTTGTGGGTCCGATCTCCACTCAAGGAAATTAAGTATTTATTTACATTTATAATTTTATTTCTTCGCTTTGGTTTTAAGTTCCGCTACTCAATACGCAATGCCTCCAGAACTCGGCAAGTCGGAACTCAGAGAAGGAACTATCTTAACACTATGTTCCCTCCGCCTACCCTGCTGTGTGCGGGATACAGCGGGAATCTGATTTAATTTGATATTTTAATATGGCGTAACCAACCAAAAAAATTGGAAACATGAATAAGTATAATAAAAAAGAGAAATTGTGTCGTGTATTACGTAAATATAAATTATTATTAATATATATCATTATCATTGACGCCAGTCGTTGCAAAGGGGCACAAAGTGTGACTGTAAAGGCGTTCAGTTTACAACCAGACAGTTTCTGGGTTCGATTCCTACTCGAGGAAATGATTTTTTAATTATTTTCATTTCTTCGCTCGAGCTTCGCTTCAAAACACGGTCTTGAGTTCCGCCACCCAATACATAATGCCTCCAGAAATTGTGGTTTGCCTACCCTGCTGTTTGCGGGATACTGCGTGACGCTAAAAAAATGTATATATTGATATATGTCATAAATGCGGTAGAAACATTTTTAAATGTCTAAAAATATACAGAGTAATTGTGAGTTCGATTTTCATTTAGATTTTCCGAGCTTTATTTTATATACGTTTGTAAGATTCCTTACTGACCCTGATAACATAAACTGCAAAATTAAGTTTTAGTCACCCTATGACATCAATCCAGGGTTTTCTAAAATGAGCAGAAAATAGTGAACGGCGTAACTCATGCAGCTTACCCGTCTGCTACTACATATGTACTATCAATATATACCTGCTTTTCGATTTAGTTGTAAAAAATAATGAATTGAGACCGTTGTACTGCAGAGGCAGGGTTTCACTGAAAACGCAGCGGTTGTGGGTTCGATTCCCACTCGGTGGAATGAAATATTGAATATTTTTATTTGTTCGCTCTGGTGGCGAGCCAAAGCATGGCGTTGAGTTCCGCCACTCAACAAGTAACACGGGCAACGGAAGTGTCTCCACGGGAAGAGAGTATCTTAACACTAAGTTCCCTTGTTCCCTCTGCCTACCTTGCCATATCGAGGAAACTAAAAAAAAACAATAAATCACCAGATGCCAAGAGATAAAATATTTTAAACATCAACATTTATCAGGATGTAATTCTTTCAACATTCAAAGAAAATTTTCAACTGAACCACGATAGCATGAAACTGAAAAATAAATTTTACAAATAACTATTTTAAAAGAAGATAAATGGTTCCATAAATACACCTCGAAAGCGGCGTCCAAGTTCCTTACCCGCTGACTTTCTGACGGCCTAACTGCTTCTTACGGCCTTAACTGACGGCAAATTTGACTCTCGAAAAAAACTGCGGAAAAGTTGGCAACGACCACAACTCACAGACTTAGAAACTGTTTTTGTACGTTTAACTAAGACTGGCCAAGTTGAGACGGTGTTCGTTATCAAAGTTGCGTTATAGGGATCGGAAATTATAGGTGGAACTTATGCAATGTCGCCCTGAACCGTATCTCCGTTCACGAGGCCCTAGTGTGGTGGGGGGAGGCCGGGGGAGGTAGTGGGGGCCGGCCGGGACCGGGTGGGGAGAGGTGCTAAGCCCCGACGTCACGTGACGATCAATTTAGAGTTACGAGTGTAAATCGGAGAACTGAAGCTATCCAGCGGTCGTTCGTTTTATGGTCTTGGCTTTCGACGACAGATAATTTTGGGGATTTATATCTGAGCCATGGGGACGCTTCTTGCGGATATAATAACGTTACATATTGATTTATTATGTATTAGATAGTAGGATATATTAAAAAAAAACATGGAATGATCCGCTAATATCGCCCTCTAAATATGAGAGAAGTATGGAAATATGTATTTATAAAAAATAAAATAAATCAGCTTCACGCTGTATCCCGGACACAGCAGGGTATTCAGAGGGAATCTAGTGTTAAGACACTCCGTTCCCCACTCTCCGCCGAGTTTTGGAGGCATTGCGTGGCAGTACTCAACGCGGCGCTTTGCCTCGACACTAGAGCGAAGAAATTAAAATATAAATGTAAATAAATATTTAATTTCCTCGAGTGGGGATCGAACCCACAATCAGGCGATTTTGCAGTCACACTTTGTGCCTCTGAGCCACGACTGGCCTCTATATTATTAGATAAATATTAATAAACTGTTATTTTGTATGAATATTTACAATATAAAAAAAAATGTTTTTATTAAAACTTAATATATTTAATAATTTATATTATATACCACACGCAAAGCACAGGGGCAGGTTTCACAAATCGATGTTCTCGGATTCGATATTTCCTCAACCCTTCCCTTATTCGCATGCAAATAGGGTTTTTTCTAAATTGCTTTATTAAACCGAAACGTGTTTCCCAATAATTGAGCCCCTGTCTGTCGCACGGCGCCGCGCGTCCTCATCTGTGGGCAACAGACACTGTGGGGCACAGTGGGGTACAGCGGGGCACACTGGGGCACACTGAGGCACACAGGAAAATATTTATTCCGTTTACAAAGCGACTTTTAATTAATTTGGATGCCATGATTTACGGAGCCGATCCCAAATACGGTGTACTGTACTGGCCTTTTTATAATTTGTGTACATTTCGTTTATTGCTACCAGTAATTTATTTAAGGATCGGACCGACTGCTAATGTCGTGTCGTGTGCTGTATCGTCGTGTCCATGGTACGTATGTCAGGCATATTAAAGAGATTTTTTATTAACTGAGTTCCATGAGCAGGAGGTTATCAATTCGTCTGCATTTTTTTTATTCATCTTTGTTGCCTCAGACCTTTTGACTGAGTTAACCGATTTTGATGGTTTTTTTTATTTGAACGCTGGTGTTTCCCGTATGGTCCCATTTTAATCCATTTCTGACAATGATATGATGATAATTGGCATTAAGTATGTACGCGACAAACAGACGAATAACTCAATTTCAAGCCAACCGACTTCAATGATCCTTTTTTTATTGGAAAGGAAATCCTTTTTTTACTTGAAGGGTAGTTTGATGAGAGTTTGTTAAGTTCTGATTATGGGATTCGGTGGAAGTCAATTTTTTTTGGAAAAAATTGTAATTATAGACTTTCAAATGTTCTTCAGTCATATCTGCACTATGTGTGATGTCATAGTTTTAACAATGAAAGCTGACGTAGTCTTATATAGTTATAGGCTAACTTAACTAATATTAAGTTATGACTTATGTTGATACAGTTCAACTTCAACTGAGGCCATTGTGGCGCAATGAGACAGCGTCTGACTGTAAGCGCAAATATTTTCATTTCTTCGGTCTGAAAAAAAAACGAAGCGTGGTGTTGTCAATATGTAATGTCTCGAAAATTAGGCGGAGAGTGAGGAACCAAGGGTGCTATCACTAGGTCCCCTCAGCATACCCTGCTATATATACAGCGCCTACAAAAGTGATAGCGGTGATATGTCAGTTTGTTCGATCTAGCTTTCTAGGAATAGATGAAGACACAAATATAAACGCTTTAAAAGCTTTTCTTTTTTATTTTTCATTATTACTGTGTATTTAAATATTCTGATTAATTAAAGAAAATTCTAAAAGCAAAAGAATAAAACTATCCTCAAATAAAACCCATTGTAAGTCATCACTATCTTTTAGCTATTCCGCAAGAGAGAGCGCGGGTAATTAATAACCTACCAAATGACACTACTTTAAAGTTTTTAGCTTTTGTATTCCCAACAACAAAATGCTTACGGAACAAAGGCGTCCACAGTCCACAGTGAGCGGGGACGACGCTAAGGAACAACGCTAATATATCATAGCAGCAAACATAGCTGAAGACGTCCTCGTCTACACAAGTTTCTCATTTGATTTCCGACTGTCGTTCTATTTCCAAGGAATTTATTGTATGCCGGCGCGTAATTTAAATTTTCCTTTCTCTCTCGACTTGTTTTCATATTATCCTACACAGAAATAAATTAGAACAGGCGAATTCTTGTAGCTAGTGGGCCTCTTGGTTTTATTTAGACTGAATTAAGAGTCACTTTGGGACTCGGCGAATATTAATAAATTAAATGTTAGAGATTTAGTACTTTCTATAGAAATTGGAACGAAGTTCAATTTGTGAGTTACCGTTGTAACTGTCACTTTAAGATAATTGTAACAAAAATTCTAGAAGACTCCGAGAGATTTTCAAGTACGGCTTCAATTAAAATACACTTTGATTTTATTCCATTGTGAATGGAATAGATTATTACGTTGTTATTTTGAAGAATACTTAGAAACTAGTTATTATTAAAGCCAGACGCGACAAAGATTTTAGTATAATTAGTTAGACGGGAAGGATCATTTATAGTTATTGTTTTTTAATTACGACAAAATATTATAACTATAATATTTATAGAGGCCAATCGTGGCGCAAGGGCACAAAGTGTGTAACCGACTGGTTGTGGGTTAATCCCCACTCGAGGAGATGAATATTTACTTAAATGTATATTTCCATTTCTTCGCTCTGATGTTGAGGACAAGCGCGGCGTTGAGTTATTCCACTCAACACGCAATGCACTCCTGTATTCGGCAGAAAGTGGGGAACGGAGTGTTCTAACACTAGGTCCCCTCTGCTTACCCTGCTGTGTGCGGAATACAGCGTGCAGCTGATTTATTTTATTTATAATATTTATAACGTATTTCGTATATACACTTATATAAATACATATAATGTAGTTTTCTTATATATATATATATATATATATATATATATATATATATATATATATATATATATATATATATATATATATATATATATATATATGTATATTAATATTTTAAAGCTATGTGTTTGGTGGATCGAACTCACAACCATCACGTTTACACTTACAGGCGAGCCTATGTGCCGCGACGGTCTCAGATAAAAAATAATAATTATTAATTCTGTATGTACAAAATTTATTACAAAATACATCGTTTTAAAAATGTGTTCATTTTCTGTGCAATACGTGATACAGTATACTTACCTGTTTCGCGTATTCCATTAAAATTGTTAGCATTGTCCCCACAAACAGACGAAGTTAACAACTCTTAAAATAAATTCGGTTATTCTTTCCTAGAATTCAACAGTAATAAATATTGACACAAATAATTAATCAAAATATATGCACGAGATATTATTACAGAAACAAAAACAAATATATATTTTTTGTCGTGTATTCATCAAAAGTGTTATGTCATATTCCTGTGCGAGGCGGGTTACGTCGAAACCATTAACATGATGTAATATATGACATATACTTCCTTTATTTAGGCCAGTTGTGGCGCAAAATGTGACTGTAAAATCATCTGGTTGTGAGTTCAATCCCCACTTGAGGAAATGAAATATTTATTTACATTTATATTTTCATTTCTTCGCTCGGGTGTCGAGTACCGCCGAATAAGCGCGGCGTTGAGTGCCGCCACTCAACACGCAATGCCTCCAAAACTCAGCGGAAAGTGGGGAACGGAGTGTCTTAACACTAGGTTCCTTCTGTCTACCCTGCTGTATGCAGGATACAGCGTGACGCTGATTTTTCAATTTTATTCGTTTCTGACATAAGCATTTAGATTTAGTTTTAAACAAACTTATAATATTATTATAGAATAGTTATAAATAGACAATACTCATATCCATGTGTACGTGTTGGACTGTAATGAGTGTAAATAACGTCGCTATAGCTCCACTAACGGGCGTTAGCTCCACTGCGGGTCGTCCACACGGGGTGCACTGCTCCGCTCCCCGCTCCCCGCTCTCTGTCTACCAGCTCGTGTGTCCCAACTGAACTCTTTGTTACATTAATACTTGTAATGTCGTGGTATTATGTGAGGAGCAGTGGCATAGCGTCTACCTGCGACACGCGACGGTCGCGGGTCCGATTCCAACTCGCTGGTAACAAGATTTACCGTAGCGTTAAGTTCTGCCACTCAACACCCAAAGCCTCGATAAATGGACGGGAAGCGGGAACTGACTGCCTTAATAGTAGGTCACCTCACAAAAGTCTGAGTCTGCTTTATTTCTTCAGCTCTCTGTTGTATCGTGAGAAGTATATTAGTATAGGGAGAGTTAAACCTATATCCAGAAGTGAACAAAGACAGCCACGTGATGAGGCAGGTTGATGATGTTGATGATGACGGTAAGGAGAGATGTTTAAGTATATATAAATGTTAAAATAATGCTGTAAAATATAATTACTATTGACGCAGTTGGATATATGATACTTGTCTATTTTTTAATTACTGGATTGGATTATTTGGTGCTATGTAGTAGTGCTATGTATTGACATAGCAAAAGTTGTGAGTTTTATATTTAGAACAGTTTACATCAAAGTAATTTAGTTTTTCTGTATAATTTATTTGATAATATTTTATATAATATATAAATAAGCATAATTTTTATGCATCTACAACAACTAAATATTTATTCGTTACTATATAGTACTCTTAAATGCATCTCTACTCTACAGCTTTTTGTGATCATTAGTAGCTAGTTCAGAGGTAATGCAAACAAAACGGTATTATAGTCACATCTATATCGTTTTAAGTGAGTAAACTCTTTCAAAAACACGTTAAAAGGTGAATTTCGACATATAAGCACTACGAGGAGTGTAAACAAAAACCGGAAACGGAAATACCGAGAATATACATTTAGTAGTCCACGCAGACGTAGTGACGTGCTACACCTAGTTTAATACATAACAATTACAGCATACTCATATACTTATTCAGCTTCACGCTGTATCCCGCACACAGCAGGATAGGCAGAGGGAACCTAGTGTTAAGACATTCAGTTCCCCATTTTCCGCCGAGTTCTAGAGGCATTGCGATTTGAGTGGCGGAACTCAATGCCGCGGTTTTACCTCGACACCAGAGCGAAGAAATGAAACTATAAATGTAAATAAATATTTTATTTCATCGAGTGGAGACCGAACCCACAACCAGTCGATTTTACAGTGATACTGTGCCCCTGCGCTACGACTGGCATATCGTATTGTATATTTATTAATTATTATAATTATAGTTTTTGTTAAACATAATTACTAAAATCAAATTAAATTTAATAAAAGAACAAATTAATTTATTTATTAATAACCGAAACGAAGAACATGATACAATAAAGCTTCATACACAAACAAGGTTGAATTTCGGTTTGAAACAGCGCAGTGATCTGGTAACGTTGTCAATTACACAGTCACAACTACGACGACGGTCGTACTCGTATGTCTCTAAAGCTTGTTTTCCTTTTAATGAGTCAAGCTAAGCGATGGCGATGCTAACCCTAATGTTAACAGTAACTGTAAAAAAGTTAATATACAAAAATACTAAAAAACACCTTCATGTTTTTTCTCGCAAAACTGAGGCAACACTTGAGTTTTAAGAGGTATCTGCAATTGGGCCGATATTAGGAGCGCGTTTTAAACAAGAAGACAGTGTTAAAAGTTGTCATAAGGAGTTAAGCAATATAATGTATTTAACATTATTTATAATTCATTAATACATAATTGAACCCAACCACTGAATTTGTTATACCATGCACAAAACTTGATCAAATTAATTGTAATAACTACAAGAAGAATAGAGGCCAGTCGTGGCGCAGGAGCACAAAATGTGACTGTAAGTCACGACTGGTTGTGGGTTCGATCCCCACTCGAGGAGATGAAATATTTACTTAAATTTATATTTCCATTTCTTCGCTCTGGTGTCGAGGAGAAGCGCGGCGTTGAGTTCTGCCACTCAAAACGCAATGCCTCCAGGATTCGGCAGAAAGTGGGGAACGGTGTGTCTTAAAACTAGGTTCCCTCTGCCTACCATGCAGTGTGCGGGATACAGCGTGAAGCTGAAAAAAAAAACTACAAGAATATATGTTTTCTTTTTAGTTCACAACCAGAAGTAGCAGGTTCTAATTCTAAAGCTTACAAAAAACCTATTCCTTCTTTTTAATGACTTCGGCCGAGGTGTCACAGTAGCCTCTATAGGGTACACACAGTTAGAAGAATGAACATTTAACAATCAGCTTTCGATAACGACAATGGCCGCGTAATTGCTCACAGCCATTAAAACATTGTATGAATAAACATCCACTCTCGCGAATAATTATTTCTGTGTTCATTAGCGGGCTTAGTGACGCCGCTGTAGGTACCCGCTGCGATTGCTGTTTTGTTTATTCATTTTATGTTTAATTGCTTTTCATTTTCATATTTTAGTTTATTTCCGTTTTATTTATTTATTTATTTATTGTTAAGGATGGTATAAGGTTATTTTTTTTAGGGTTTCGTACCTCAAAAGAAACCTTGTAGGATCACTTCCTTTTACATCTAAAAAGCTTGAGGAGCTCCCGGAGGACATGTGTGAGAAGGTTGATGACAGTGGACGAGATGAAAGAGGTATGCAGAGACCTTATCGTTTGGCGCTCCGTTCTCTCTGACTCTCCCGCTACGTATACAACGTGAAGCTACTATACGTACTACGTATAGTACCTATATAGTATAAAGTCCTTAGTCTATTGAAGCATAGAATAAAATAATGTTTTTTTTTAAACTAGCTAACGCGTGGCCAAAAGCTACAAGGCACTTACCGTGGACTTATTTAGCAAGAAATGAGAACTTACACAACAATAAAAAAACCATTACAATTAATATTTTTAGATCATTTTACATGCGCTGAAATAAAAACAAATATTTGATAAGTCTAGGTCATCCCTATCTGATTATGACAACAGTAATTACACAAAAAACACTGCTTCTAGTACTCTAGGCTGCTATACAAATAGGAGATTGAGGCATACACCGTTTTAAATGGAGTCCTATGTCTCTACATACATTTACACTACTCTACAAAGATAGTGCCCTGCATTATGCAGGGCACTACTATCTTTGCAGTGCACTAAAACTAGTGTGGTTTAGTCGCCGCTAAGTTAAGTTAACGTCGGTTCATTGTGTTCCAAAATTGGCAACCAAGTCAATTATGAATATTTATCATGTCAGTGAATACGTATGTAAAGATAATAAATATTAATATATATTAATATTATAAATTATTTTGAAATATGTAACTAAATAAATTTAGCCAGCACGAATTGTATATGTAAAGTATACCATAAACAATTATTTATAAAGAATATATATTATATAAATGTATTAAAAAATATTTTATAGGTTATCCCAAAATCTATTAAAAGATAGAATACTACATTATTTTGTATAGTCTAAAGAATACAGAGTACAGATAACACAAAAATTCAATGTTTACATGTCTCAAGCATACATAATAATACCCCAAACGCATATTAAGTAAAAACACTTTGACTATAACATTTAACGACACCCCTGTGCACGGTTTGTCATCAGCTTGGTTAAGTTTCTTGTAAAAATACTATTTTTGAAAGAAACATTATGTTGAAAAGATAAGTTTAATACTTTTTAGCGTATAAGAATTTTAATGTAGCGGGCTTGGTACCCGCGCCTCTTGGAAACTGTCTAAATACTCTGATCACTAAGCCATACGTTCTTATCAGGCTACGTCAAAATTCTTAAATTCTACTAACAACTAATTGATATTTTTAACATCCCTGTAGAGATTCATTATTATCATGACAAGAAAGAAAAAAAAAGCTTTTGTAGAATTAGATTTGAACACATGCCTGATTTACAATCAGCACACAAAACATTTAAAAAATGTAAGATAACGTAAATAAAAAAAGATATAGATGAAAATAAATACATAAATCCTTATTTTTATCTTAATCTTTTATATTTTATTTTTATCTTAATCTTTTATATCAGATTTATATAAGTACAATTAGGTGTAGTGTATATGAGCGCACCGCTTTAATATAACACCGGGGACGCTGACATCAAACGTATTTCCTGAGACGAGTATCAAGATATGAGTGTAAGATCTCATTTTGCTCATTCAGTGCATAAAAAAACTCGTATTAATAGATTTTGTTTTATTTATTTCTATATATTATATTTCTATATACATTAAATAATCAAGTTACTTTATTGTATGGTTTATATGGGGGCCTCGTACCTATTGATTAAACTCCTAGTAGAAAAGGAAATAAGAACTCCAGAAGTCCATGGAATATTAATAAAGTTTTCTATATAAAACACAGAAATCACAGCACATACAAGCAAGCGGAAGGACAGTTTATAGAAAAGAGTTAAAGCACACACACAGAGAGAATGAGAGTGAAAATTGAACTTTAAGGTGGAAAAGAGAAGCAGAAAGATTAAAATAAGTAATGAAATCATAATTAGTAATTTGTATAACGATTACTTGCGCGCCTCGTTCTATTTGTGTATTGGCATATGACTATGAACGCGACAGGTTGTGGGTTCGATACCTTAATACTTTTATCTTTTTACACTAAAACTTATTTACCACGAAACAACGAAGCTGAATAAATAAATGAGAAACAGCTTCATTTTTTTTTCAATATAGCCTGAAATATGTAGTTAGACAAAAGCTAGTACTAAAATACTTCGTTCCACTTTCTATCCAATTTCAAGACTGCATGTTTAAAAGTGGAACTCAACTCGGTGCTTTGTGTTGTTAACAAAGTGAATAAATGAAACTAAATTTATTCTCGCGAGTAGGAGTCGAATCTACAACCAACCAACATAATATTTAGTGTCACATCACGCTCCCCGAATCCCGGATCTCCGGGACATATCTCAAAGGGTTGTAAGGCCTCGGGCGATTAATTCGTGCCGAGTCAACACCAGGCAGGTGTGGTAATCGAATGGGATTGGTTTCCGCCCTACACCGCCCGCCCTGATTTACGAGTGCGCCGGGATCGCGGGATCGCTAAAGACACTTCTACGTTCTTACCTCTTTATATTTGTAATAGTTACTGAATGTGATCTGCATATTTGTTTACATTTTTAATTATTGATTTTGTGTTAAAAATCGATGATAATATTATGTGTGGGAAAAAAATATTTTGTCTTAGTTGTTATAAAAAGTATTTAACGTTTCGCTTCTTTAGGGAATAATGTAAATTTATCGTGTGATAAATAAAAAAATATTAATATATTTTTTTAAGAAATATCACCAGCTTCACGCATGTATCCCGCGCACAGCAGGGTAGGCAGAGGAAACCTAGTACTATAACACTCCGTTCGCCTTTTTCCGTCGATATCTGGAGGCATTACGTGATGAGTAGTGGAACTCAAAACACTTTGCTTCTATATCAGAGCAAAGAAATGAAAATATAAATTTCTTAAAAACGTTTCTTAAAGTTGGGATCGAACCCAACCGGTTGAGTTTACTCGTCCCTGCGCCACGACTGGTCTATCATAACTCAGTATTTAGTCAACTAGGATATATAACTAAATCATTTCATAAGCACTTCGAGTACTTTGTAAATAACAATACAACATAATAGGTGGAACATTTACTACAATGTAGTCAAAAACTTATTTATTTGACTGTTATTGCAATGAACCTAGCGCACTTTTATTTCCCCAGTAATGGTGCAAGTGCGCTGAAATAGTGGCGCATTGAGTGAATATACGCAAATCTATAATTATATTATAAAGTATAGTTTATTTGGTTGAAAGCGCTAATCTCAGGAGCAACTTAGCTATTTAAAACTTAAGCATTCTGGTATCCACACGGAAAAACCACTCACTACTCTCGATGACTACTGAAAGTGGCTCAGATTATTTTCAACGAAAGACGGCAGAAGCACAAGCCAAAACAAAAACTCACCAACAAGAACCGTATGCAGCGCTTTAATATCGTCGTGGGATGTCTATAGAGCAGGAGGAAAACACGTGACAGAGATGCGGCAGCGTTAGAGGAGTCCACGAGGAATCCTGTAAAAGATCTCCTTAACAGAGCCGGTTCAAACAAGTGAAGAATAATATATGACGATAAAAGATACGGACCATTGACTTATGGTCCGTACTTTTTGCCATTGGTAGTGTAAGAAAGAATAACAATAAAAAAATCTCAGGAACTACTAGGTTCGAAGTGAAAATATATTTTAATGTGCGGTAATTCCTATTATATGGAAAACGACAGACTATATAACATCACGTTAATAATTCCGATGTTACCCATCATGCCTATGATCAGAGTTACTTTGGGCACTTACAATGTGCCACGTGTTATGTAGAACTGTTAGTTATTTCTGATTAACCGAGGGATTGCCACAACATGAGAAAGATCTCTATAATATATAAAACTCTACCGTTACAACGCACAACCAAAATTAAAAAAATATATAATTTGTGGTGGTGTTTGAGGCCGGTCGTGGCGCAGCGGCACGAGGTGTGACTGCAAAACCGACTGGTTGTGGGTTCGATCCCCACTCGAGGAGATGAAATATTTACTTAAATTTACATTTCCATTTCTTCGCTCTGGTGTCGAGGTTAAGCGCGGCGTTGAGTTCTGCCACTCAACACGCAATACCTCCAGAATTCGGCAGAAAGTGGGGAACGAAGTGTCTTAACACTAGGTTCCCTCTGCCTACCCTGCTGTGTGCGGGATACAGCGTGAAGCTAATTTAATTTATTTTTTTTATTTTATATAATTTGTGATAACATTCGTTAAAAAAAGGACTGTAGGGGAGTACTCGTAGAAAACGGGATCCCATATTTAACGCCAGTATCATCCTATTTAAAATTGAAAACTTAAAGTATATAAATAGCGTATCAATCAATATTATAACAACAATAAATAAAACCATATTATATTATTGTAACTATAACAATAAAATCGTTATCAAAACTGAAAACAGCGTGGCAATTATTAGAGTCGACGGTCATTTTCATAAATCCGTGTAATCAGATCGGCTAATTTGCCAGTTCTCTAACACCGCACTGCACTCGACACGATCTGATAGCACTGTCACGGTATAATTGAGATAGTTTCGTGTAATAGAGGAGCCAGTTCTCTAGTCTAGCTGTAATGTTATATAGTTAAAATTCTGTCGCTTTTCCCTCGACGAATTTCGTATTTCGTTGCTTATTATTATAATTGTTAGTTTTGGGTTGAAGTTACTTTTTTTAACAATTTTAAAATGTTGTTCCACATTTATTTAGGTGAAATTAGAGCCTTTGCCTTTTGATTTAATTTAGACCGATACCAAAAGGCGCAGGTTTAAATCCCACTACGTTAATATTTTTATACGTTTTAAAGTATTCTTGGAGTAGTTTTGCTAAGTTGAAATTGTCTTGATAGAATATTTATATTTTAAATATTTACAATCTAAGGTAGTTTTAAAACACTCTGTTCCCCACTTTCTGCCCAATTATCGAGACGACGAAAAACGAGATGAGACGAGAAGAAAATAATTTAATAACCTGAATTGTAATCCACAACCGTAGCACTAACCGTAGCATAGTCAAGCTCTGTCAAGCTACGACGGAATACTCTAGAAAGTTTTTCAAAAATATTAAGACTTTTAATATGTTAATAGTTATGAAACATCAACTGAAGCCCTCTAAGAAAACACTTTAAAAAAATATTGTACATTTCTAAAAAATATTATCATTTCTTCGCCCTCATATCTCTAGTATGCGTTGGCGCTGCGACGCGAGGGCGGGCGGCGGAAGGCGGCGGAGGGCGGCGGAGAACGGCACCCTTCCCACCGAGGCGTGAACATAATTGTAAACCGAGCTTAAGTAAGCCTGAAAAATAGATTAAGCTTTAAATGGATAAAAATTGCAGCATCCGTCAGGGAAGATTCGTCTGATGCGACGATTATGCCTACCTTAGTATCTTCCCCCACAAGTAGCATGAGCATTAAAGTGTGTGTATAAATTATTTTCTTATAAGAAAAAATAACATTTTAGTATGTTTAAATGAAAGAAGAAAGACAATTTATTTTGTAAAATATTATTTTTCATTGTTAAATATACATTTTATAAGTTAACTAATTACATCAAATAATTCTCATATTTTTAATCGTCCGCTGCATATTGCGAATAAGACAGAGAAACCATAGTGGCAAGTTCTTCCTTTCTCCATATTCACCACCTAAAAGTATAGCGTCGTGATGTTTTACCAAACTTTGGAAACAAAATTTGTATTTCTGTCGAACTCGCCGGAATCATGATATAGTAGCGTCGAAAATAACGTTATTTTCACGTTTTTTATAGGAGAATAGGCAGACAGATCTACTTTTAAAACTCTCCGTTCTCCATTTTCGATCACTTTTAGAGACATTTGTATAGCGAAACTCAACGCCGCGCTTAAACCTCAACCAGAGCGGAAAAATAAACAGAAAAAGATGATGATGAGATGATGATGATGAGTCTTAGAGCAGAAGTAAAGAGAAATTATGACAAATTTTCCCGTTCTCCATTTCACATACATCTAATAAAACTTTGAAAGAAGCAAAGCCTCACTTTGTTGATATTAAATTACTAGTTTCATATTACATTAAAAGTGTAAACATTTTTCTTACTGAGTCAATAAATCTTTAAAACCTCGCTCTTAAGTCTCTTTCAAAATTTATCACTCCAGATATTAATCATTGAGACGCACTTGTGTTACTAGAGAGTTGAATAATGAATAAAGGTAAAATAGTTCAAGATTTATTCCAAGATCCTTTGAATGTAGCAAAAGATTATTTTTTATTATTATTCTTTTATCTTGCAATGCCTCCAGAATTCGATTGAAAATGCAAGTTTTTTAGCACTATTTTTACAGGTTCCCTCTGCCTGCCCTACTTTGTACGGAATACAGCGTGAAGCAAAAAAAATCATATTTTAACAATAGTAGTAGTGTATATTGGTATTGGTATAAGCACATAAGTGTATAAGCATTAATGGCAAGCAACTCAGTTATCAATGATTTGCCGACAATTTGGTCTTATTAGCTGACAATGCTAATACACTCCAGCGTGTGCTACAACAGTTAATAGAGGCAAGCAGGGTTGTTTGACTAACAATGAATAAAGAGAAAACAAAAATAATGACAAATATGGAAGACAGTAAGATCTTTGATTTTCACGATTATTACACACTTTAAATGAAACTATTCAACCGGATTAATCGCGTATATTTAATATTATACATTTTTGGGTTTATCCAAAGTGTACTCACATACAGCTTTTGGAGATATATTCCTTCACCCTAAGACTGATGCTTCTCTTTGATTGACCGATATATGATAAACCAAAGTGACAATCTAGTTTGTATACACCTGCACACTGTAAAGGAACATTTTCACTGGTCTCAAATATTGGCCCACTTTCTTGTTAGGCTTGAATATTGTTTTTATGGAAGCTCTTCTTAAGATGTTGCCAATCCTGTCTGTAACCCCCTTCACATATGGTAGAAGTGCCGGCTGTCTCTCTACTGTTGGTAGCTTGTTGGTCTTCTGACAACGCTGGCGAGGAGATAGTTGCTTTTAAAAATCAAAGTGACATAAAAAAAGAAAGAAGAGTGAAAGGTGCAGAAAAGATAATTTTCGTTAAAAGGAATATTTCAAAGTTGTAGTTTTCCTATATCGGTATCGAAGAAAAATTTATTCGTTTTGTGCAACTTACCATGTCTCACGTACGGTTGTCAAACATGGGCCTTTGGGAAAAACCATAATAGAGCTGAAGCCATTAGATCATCAACTAAGGTAGAGGATATAATATAAAAAGTGAAACAGTTAAAATGGCGATGGACAGGATACATGACAAGGAACAGCGCCATAAGATGGACTTAAAAATTACAGAATGGCAACCACGTGATGGTAAAAGAAGAAGAGGCAGATAGATCAAAAGGTGGATGAAGGATATTAAAGCTAATAATAGAGAAGATTGGAAAAAGCTGGAAAAGGCATATGTGTTAATGGACTCACTGTTCGTTAAGCCTGGAGTGGGCTTAACAATTATATAAGTTAAATGTTTACTTCTTTAGGTTAGATAAAGCTTAGATATTAAGTTTACAAAAAAGTAATATGTAGTCACACGACATTACACGACATTATATTACATATGTCATACACTGGATGGCATTGACGGTGAGCTCGATTTTCACCCGGTAGATTGTTTTATTTTAAAATATTTTCATTTTGATTTCGATTGATCTAATGTTATTTAAATGTGAATCATGCAGTGCAGTAAGCGATGATAAATATATAAGAACGTATAATACGTCAGAAACCGTCTAAGATTTCTTGGACGATATCCAAGAGATACAGATTCAAGTCTGAATCAAATTTTAATACGTTCTAAATATTTCGCTTGATCTCCTGAACGTCCAGAAAGTCATCATAACTGCAGAGTTTGTAAGTACTGTACCTATTATAAATATTATTTCCAAAACGTACGCTATGGAGTCTCAATTTTCCTACACTAAGATACATAACGAAATTTATCAAAAGTTACTACTTCAGGTCTAAGTTGCTAGTTTAATATAATACGAATAAAATTATAATGAAATATTTTAAGAGGTAAAAATATGGCGTAATAAGACACTTTATCTTGAAAATGTTCATACGTAAAAGTTAAATTTTCTCAAGATTTTATAATAATATTTTACAGTGTCACATAAATGAGGTGAGAATGTGTCAAGTGGATGTTCTTTCAGCGCCGTCTTCCGCAGCGGACAGATAGTTCCCCGTAGACCACTACACGGTACTGGGCTATATTGTAGATAGTGTACGAGACATAATCTTTTTTTGCTATCAAGATAACATAAGTACCTATTTCAGATAGAAATATAGAACTCACATATACCTACAGAGAAAGTTTTTACAATAATATTTCAATAGGTTTATGTTCGTAAAAAAATCAAGTGACCATCACTTAAGCCCTGTAGACGCCCTGTTTAAGTTGGAATATTAGGTCCTTACATATAAAATTGGCATTAAGTCGTACTCCCCACTTATCCACAAACTTCTTCTCTTTGATTAAGAATTCCAAATTCAAATGTATACAACGATTTACACATGTGTAATATATATTTGTGTTTTATTAGCCCTTATTCATTTGTCTTTTTGGGTTTGCGTCACTTTTGTGTTCGCGTTATTTACGAGTACGAGTTCCATTGTGGCACCACTGCTGCTGCTGCTGCTGCTGCGGAAACGGATCGCAAAAGAAACCACAGTGCGTTTTTAGTTCCAACGGTCTCGTTTAGGACTTTTCGACCTGCAGAACAAGCAACATGGATGGCCGGAGACGCAAGGCCCAGGCTGCAGTGTTAGTGATAAAACTATTTTAATTCACTTGAAGCAAATTGGGAAAATTTCGAATCGAAAAAGAAGAATCTTGAATCACTTCACTTAATTTCTGAGTATCTCACGAATTGTGTGAAGCGAACCGGCAACACGCGTCGACTGCTGCGTTACATTACTTAACCCGACCAATAATGAAGGGTTTTTGAATCGAATCATTACCTGTGATGAAAAGTAGATTCTCTACGATAGTTAAAAGTGCTAGTGCTAGTTTGCGATAGTTAAAACACAATGGCAGGACCCTGGCAAGCAAGCCACATCCTGCCCAAAGCGAAAATTGACCCAAAAGAAGTTAAATACATTTTAGAAAACATTTAAAGAAATTTAAAAGAACCGCTCAGACCAGCTATGCCATACGTTCTCATGGAGTTGCGTCGAAATTCTTATATGCTTGTTACAACTTATTTTTGTTGCTAGCATCTCTGTAGGGACATTTTTACAAATTTTCGCTACCCAAAAGTTGCGGATTTGGACAGTTTCCAAAGAGGTGTGGGTTCAAATCCCGCTACGTTCTAAATTTTTTACATGTTATCTAAAAAGTATTTTTCTTTCTTAACTGTGAAAAAACATTTTAAAAATATAAAAAAAATACAAAAAAGTTATTTGTAATTGTTTGACAAGCAAACAAACTCCTCCGCTTTATTATATTAGTATAGAAGTATAGATTAAAAATATTCAACACTTTTAATTTCATTCATATGTAAGGACCAAATATTTTTTATAAAAGTCATCAATTTTATGTATTTCATTTATACCTTGAAAGGATATATTAATTTAATAAATTTCATCATAATTAACTTACATACTAAACAAAACAAAGTTGCAACAAGGTGATCTCATTAGGTATAAACCATACTTGCAGACCAACTTTGAATTACTATCGTTCTCAAGAACGATTATTACAAGTTATGGTTTTATTTCGGCCGTACATTACCGGCGCGGGAAGGCACTGTGTAAGAACATTAATCATAGCGGAATCGAACTCCGACCCGCCGGTAACTCACAATAGAGCCGTCCTTGAACTCGATTCAGGGATCATTAAAATATGGATGGTGTAATTTTAATTCAATTTATTATTTTTGTTTATATACAATTTAGGCAAAAATCTTTATGTAGTACATATTCTTTTATTGTATAGAAAATCAACAAGGTGCATTTGTCCTTGGTATCGGTGCGTATGTAATTACATACGAGACAATAGGTCATTCATTCTTGATTAAATAGAACAGCTAAATTAAATAAGCAAAATAAGTTCTACATCTAGATTACATAACATATATATGTACATACATATGTTACTTATATTGTGTTTATTGATAATATTTTTTTCTGGGCGATATACTACATGGTACAGGATGGGATGGTTAGTCATCCTACCACTTAAAACTTGAGGGGAAATAAGAAGACGAAGAGATATGTCACTATGTCCTCTAATCCTACCTGTCATGCCAAATATGAAAAAAATAACTAAATAACAGTGATAAAAAATACCTATTATTTAAATAATACCTGCCATCTGTCAATACTTAGGTACCATATTATATAACATTGTGTCTAAATTGGAATTGGATATTAACATTGTTTCGAGTTTTGCTTTCCGAGAAATTTGTGAATAAATACATATAATTGTATAAACTTACCTAAAACTCATTTAAAACTGATCACCTCCTTTGTTTAAAACGCCTTAAAATTATTTATTTATTTACTTATTTATTTAGGATCGTCAACAGAAGACACATTACAACATGGTCAAATTACATTGAGATCTATTTATAGACTAAATATTTTTCCAATTAAAGATAATCACAGCATGTTAAACGTAAACAAATAGTGTTATATTAAAAACACTCCGTATTTGTACTTATTTAGAAAAATACTTATTTAGAAAACGTATAAAAATTTGAACGCAGCGGGACTCGAGCCCGCGCCTCCTGGAAACCGACCAGGGAGGGAATTCCTAAGCGTGGAATAACACTTTAAAAATGTTTAAAAAATACTCCGTATTTGTGTTTCCAACGATCGATGTACTAATTTAATATAGTAATCAACACGTAGATCGCTAGAGACGTGTGCTCAATGCTCATTACTTTAATTATTATAATATTGACATTTGGTTAATACTGCAGTTCCTGTTTAACCAGAGCGTATTATACTATATAAATATTCAATTAGGTATAATAACTACTGTTATTTAATACATTTAAAATGCCAATTAATTAAAGATTGATAGATTTGGCGTTATTATTTTTTTATATTTTGATACGAACCTGCTTCGTCCCGTGGTCAAACTGAAACTACTAAGAGTGTGATGACATTTGACATATGTAAAAATGTACCTTACCTTACCTTAAGAGAATGAAGAAAATCAGACCACATGATGATGGTGTAATATAACATCCTTAAATAAGTCGAATATCGAATATAAAAAGAGAGAGTTCCTCCATTTGAGCTAGTATTTTCTTCAATTTGTGAGCATGAAACAAACTCTTCAACTTTACGACATGAACTATAGATATAGATATCTTTTGTTAAGTATTTTTCTAAGCATTTTCTTATTTACTTTACCCTTAAAACATTTATCATTCTGTTGCGGTGTAATAGAATAAGGTGAACAACTTTATATATATAAATTGGATGTCTCGTTTCATGGCTCGTGGTCGGCAAAAAATATATTAGGTGGGTCCCGACCGCCTGATTTACGCTCTCCGCGCACCTTGCTTTTTGTCGCCTTCTCAGCCATTACCTATCGACCATTAGGGCGCCTCGAAAGCCTTATCGAGCACTGGACAGTGTAACGTTGCTGTAATATACGTTTAGTACTTAGTAAATATTTGCTTTTACATACGTATTCGTGTATTTTGTGAAGTAGGTAGAGTTTCTGGTAATTTATTAGTGACATCCATACAAAACTAATAGATGTAGTGTTTCTAAGATCTAAGTTGAGATTTCTTATAAATATATATTTTCAGTAACATATTTTTGTTTAAGAAAATCTTGACTTTGTTTTTATTAGCTTCTCTTTCATAGAAAATGTGGGCTGAAAAACTAGTACATTTTCTGTGCAATTTAAGGGTTAGCATAATTTTAGGAAAACTCTTAAATTGCACAGAAACTGTAGTTTGGCCAATGTCGCACGAATTTCTTTTGTCAAACAATTCGTACACTAGTCAGTTAGTTGGTGCCTGCAGGTGACAGTCACTGGGTTTTGGAAGACGTGCTAAGTAATCTTCCCGTTTCTAAATCCAATTTCAACAACAATCGTTACGGACAATCGAATGTATATTCGCCTTCGTTCGTATAGTTCCTAACCAGCACTAGTTAAGGAATAATTGGTTTCGGGTTGTGTGTCTGTCTTTTTTAAAATTAAGCGAAGCAAAATGACCTACTGAAACGTGGTTAGCTTATTGTCCTACAGCCTACTCTCCTCGTTCAATCCCATATAGCAAAAACGAATATAATATTAACAACAATTTAGTATTAATTATACAAAAATTGTTAGAAATTTAGTTAAAATGAAGATAATATAATTTGAAATAGAAAAATAAATTTATTTTAAATATTTCAAAGTGTTCAGAAGTTAACTAAAAGAAAATAAAATTAACATTAGAATTGTATTATTAAGTAAGCGAATCTCGAACTCGCTTGCATGGACCATAAAATATAAAAATCTCTTTTTTTTTCACGTCCCTGTAAGCATTCCAGGAAATCATATTATAGTCCTCTCCAACACTCTCCAAGGAATTCTACAGGTAAAATTTCAACGTTCTATACCGGCAGTGTGTTGTCTGTCAGTCACTAAGTAACGGTAGGATATACAAATTTTAATAAATAAATATAAAATGACGTATACAAATCAAAATAAAATCAGCTTCACGACCATCGAATCGAGCCCTATGTTCCATCGAATTCTAGAAGTATTGGGTGTTGAATGACGGAACTCAACGCCGGAAAAATGGAAATATAAATTTAAATAAATATTTTATATCCTCGAGTGGGGATCGACTCCCAACCAGTCGATTTTACAGTCACACTTTGTGCTCCTGCGCCACGACTGGCCTCTTTACGTAAACCAAGATAAAATAACTATCGTCTGCACATCACTGTTTGGTGGACGACATGCGTTAGATGAAAAAGGAACACGGTGTAGTATTCGGCGCCTTTACGTGATGTAAAGTGCCGTTTCATCGTAACATTGCTGTTTCACAGGAGACTCTATTAGGTATGTTGCTCAGATTTTATGTTCTTTTAAACAGAAGGGCTGACAGCTGGCCGAGACTACGGTAGTGGCAATTAACAATGTTATTATTTTTTATAGTAATCTTGAGATGAAATATTTACTTAAATTTATATTTCCATTTTCTTCGCTCTGGTATCGAGGTTAAGTGCGGCGTTGAGTTCTGCCACTCATCACGCAATCGCCTCCAGAGTTCGGCAGAACGTGGGGAACGGAGTTTCTTAACACTAGGTTCCCTCTGCCTACCCTGCTGTGTGCGGGATACAGCGTGAAGCTGACTTTTATTATTGGTGTGCTAGTCTCATGATCCTATCGCCATTTAATGTAACGTAATATCCGCGACAGCGCCGCTCCTCCGCTGCCGCCCGCCCTCGCCTTACAACGAGTTAACGGGAAATTACGGGAATTTCACTAAAACATGTACGAGTTTATTAGATTCCCGGTTGTTGTTGTCTAATTTTAACATTACATTATTTAAATTTACCACCGTTATTATTGCAAAAGCGGCTTTATGGCCTACAGCATAGGTTTAAAGTTCACTTGTTAACAGCGCGCTCAGTAGAGATGTAGGCACATCACGCGTGTCGATTCCGGACGTAAAAGAGAATGGTTAATCCAATTACAGGTTGAAAGGGCAATCTGAATCCTCATAAGGGATAATTATTAGCTGAGTAATAAGGGCAGGAACTGATGTTAAATAAAACCTTCCGTGCGGCTCGCCCACCGAGCGGAGCTACTTTTATTATTATTAATCTCCATTATTTTAATTTCTTTTGTTATTTGTTATTATTATTGAAAAGTGTTTTTATTATTATTTTAATATTAACAGTAAAAATATTTAAAAAATAAAATAAATCAGCTTCAGGAATTCCTCATACACCAGGGAAGGCAGAGGGAACCTAGTGTTATGACACTCCGACATCAGAGCGAAGAAATGGAAATATAAATTTAAGTAAATATTTTATCTCCTCGAGTAGGGATCGAACCCACAACCAGTCGGTTTTACAGTCACACTTCGTGCCGCGACGCCATGACTGGCCTCAAAAAAATATTTAGGCTTTTTTTCCATCGAAATTCGATGCTACCAGTGGACAAAAAAGAATCTTTTGTTTATATTGGTACAAAAAGTCACCCGCAACTTTATTTTACGTGAACTTAGTGGACTTAAAATTTAGCTTTTCTTTTTTAAGAATATTCGCGGAAATGCTCTCTTAGTGCCCCATATATTTACCAAAAACAAACATCTATCTACGCCGCTTAGTTTCGTTCAGCTATTCGTTATGAATCAGTCAGTAATAGAATAATTATACACAATTATATAGAGCCAGTCGTGGCGCAGGGGCACAAATTCTGCCTGGAAATCGACTGGTTGTGGATTCGATTTCCACTCGAGGTGATGAAATATTTATTTACATTTATATTTTCATTTCTTCGCTCTGGTGTCGAGGGGAAAGCGCGGCGTTGAGTTCCGACACTCAACACGCAATGCCTCCAGAAATTGGCGGAAAGTGGGGAACGTAGTGTCTTAACACCAGGTTCCCTCTGCCTACCCTGCTGTGTGCGGGATACAGCGTGGAGCTGAGAAATATATATATATATATATATATATATATATATATATATATATAGATAATACACGTATTGTACATTATATATTTTAATAGCGACAGTAATTGGAAAATAGAAAAAAATCAAAAACTTAAAGTAAATTATAATTTAACGCTTTCGAATAAATGCTTTTAAATTTAATTTATGACATGTTGAAGAATAAGTAAACAAGTACTTTAGATCTTAACAGCTTAAAGATTAAGTTTTTGTCTCATCTTATTTGCAAACAAGTTTTGTATATCGAAAAGCTTAAATTAAAATATTTGTAAAAATATACTTATAATCGTACTATTGATCTTGTCTGAGTTGGATAGTAGTCGTGAACAAAATAAAAATATTCAATAGCTTATTTAATTTATTGGCATAGTGGGCTGATGATCTTGGCGTAGTGGGCAAACAGGCAGCCATCGCATATACAGTGTCCTCGCTACTATGGCTTTCAAAATATAGAAATTGGTCTTGACAGACGAAAAGGCAGACAGACGGAGAGCAAGCTATTAGGGTTCCGTTTTTTCCTTTGAATTGTGTAAATCTAAAACATAAACAATATTTTATATTATATAATCTGATTTTTTTACGTGAAATGCAAGAATGACTTAAAAGTTAAAATATAACCACCGATATCAAATTCTATAGGTCTATTAGCAAATGCCAAAAGTCTAAGTCATATTTCTAAGTCCACACTTTAAGGTGCAATATTCATAATTTATAGTACAAAGTAAGTTCGTGAGAGGAGGAAATTAAATCACTAAGAATGGTAGACCGTGTCTCGGCATAATAGAGAGGCGTGAGAGGGTCGCTCATATTGTAAGGAATTTTGTACCTTTTTAATTTGAGTACAATATTTTGATTAAATAATCTGTTACGTTATATTTTGCTTAAATGTTGCAAATATTAAATGATTAAAACAAAAATAAACATTTTTTTTCTAAATATTGCAAGTTGAGTGTCTTAACTCTACGTGATTATGGTATATCATATAAAAATATATACCCGAGTGCTGAACGAAGCTACAACCATCACGTCTACAGTCAAAGCCACTGCACCACAGAGCATATTTACTTTTTATATTTTCACTTCGCTGAACTTATAATTATTTTCATTATTAAACTGTACTCGCTATGAAAAACCGAACCACTTCCTTCCTTCGTGCCAGTATTTATTTATTATCGCAAATGTAATTAATTCTCGTCGACAAAAACTGTTGAGTTGCTTTATTATGTTCCGAACGCGCGTGTTGTGTAACTCTGCGCTGCTCTCTGCGCCCGGATGAGGGGGAAGTGCTCGTTTTACTTATTTTGTGTCAAATTGATATAACATTTACAATCCAGATCTGGCGCAATGACTTTTCATCTGACTGTTGACGTTGGTTTTGGGTTCGATCTTCACTAATAGATGTCATATTGTAATAATTTTCATTTCCCTGTCCCGGAAGACAAAGGGCGGCGTTGAAGTCCGTATTTTTTTTAAATTTTTTATTTGTCCGAAAGTACTGACCTTAATGAAAACTTTCACCAATGTCTTTGTTTTAACTCAGCAAAATTCTCAAAGTTTTTTTCTTTAAAATTAGTACATTAAAAAAAAGTTATCGCTATTTAACCTCCTGGAGCCTTGCTTCATTTATATAAGACATATATATATATATATATATATATATATATATATATATATATATATATATATATATATATATATATATATATATATATATATATATATATAAGACATAAAACGGAAAAAAATATAACACAAATGTAACCAAATTTGCGTAAACTGTTAGTGCGGTTCGATAGACCAAAAGTTTGCCCACGTTCTTAAACTATGATTAATCTATGATTAATCGACAAAGTCACATAAAATTGATTTTTTCTCATTACAAATGAGTGTTTCGAGTTGGTTTCCTTAGGTATACTTACTGTTAATTATGGGCATAAAATTGCCTTGTTCTGCTGAAATGTCACGTACCCATAAAGCTGAAAACTGAATTGATTACTTTTAATAAAAAAAATATGCGAAAAAGAAAAGTACACAAAGACTTTAACAACATATTTTGTCAAATACAAAATATGTTTGTATAGTACCAAAAAACGTTAAAGTTAGAAAAATAAGGTAATCAGGACTGCTGACTGCTCTGGGAAAAAAAATAATTGTATTAGGCTTTTATAGAGTAGTTAAAACTGTAGTTTCATTTAAAGTGGTGCTGACACTTCCTCCCTGTATGTGACATAAGGAAAAACTAGATTTTCCAACCAAACTTTTTTTGCCAATTTTTCAGTTATTTTAATGTGTATTTAATTAATTTTTTATCTCAGACCTCAGGAGGTTAAATGAACTCAAGGCATGAGTTTGATTGCAAATATATTACAATCCATACTTATATTATAAATTCGAAAGTAACTCTGTCTGTCTGTCTGTGACGCAATCAGGGCCAAACTGCTGATCCGATTGTGATAAAATTTCATATAGAGATACTTGAGGATCTTGAGATGAACATGGAGGCTTCATTATTTTTAATATCAAGAGTTACCTTAAGTTACTTTTAGGCCAGTCAAGGCGCACAAAGTGTGACTGTAAACGCGACTGGTTGTGGGTTTGATCCCCACTCGAGAAAATGAAATATTTATTTAAATCTACATTTGATTTATTTTGATAATTTGGGCTTATATTTTCTTACTAATCCATATCAAAAACTAAAAACAATTTCATACATAAATTTAATAAATATTCGTACAATTCAAGCGGGCGAAGCCGAACGAAACTATTTTATAATAAAATCTTTAACAAAAACTATGATAGCCAACTAGTAGTTTTAGAAAAATACTACTAAATAAGAAGTACATTTCAAAATCAAAGACAGCCACTAACTGCTTGTAAGAATGTGGTAACTTCCGGCCGCGGGGACGCGGACTTGCGTCAGCTCTCCTTGCTGAGCTGTCCAAGTGTAGCCCGCACGAGGCGCGCGAGTGTAGGAGTGTAGGTGACGGCGCTACTTGTCGTTGTTGTATATGTGGGAAATATTACTAAAACAGCTTTAGAATAATATTATGTAATACTGCTATCTAAATATAACGATAGTTTAAACTATTAAGATTACAATATTCTATAATATGCTAAATTAAAAACAGAGGATATCAATACAATATTATATAGTTGTGGATTTGATCCCTAACTCTTGTAACGATATAAGACGTTAAATTCAATTTCCCGAAAATAAAGCAAAGTGTAGGGAGCTAAGTACTTAACAGTATGACTTCACTGCCTACCCTGTTACATGCGGATTATGAAGTTATTTAATTTTTATAAAAAAAACCAAAACATCATAATTTAAACATACAAAATACACATTTAAATAATATCAACAGCTATAATTGTAGTCAGCAAAGTTTAGATGTTGTTTTCTAAAAGGAAACACCAGTGTCTGTAGACCGCAACTCCTTAACAAAGCGAGCTATCGCCGCGTCGTTAATCTGGGCCGCAGAAACTACCGCTTTTTACTCTTTTCTCCACCTTTATTAAGAGGACTCGTTTGATTTAGAGCTATGAGCGCATTCAAATCACTATTGCTTTTGAAGAAGTGGATGAAAAATATAACTTGAAAGGTTTTTAATTATCAGCAAACGAAAAAACTGTAAGTATGACCCGGAGCAGACCTCGCTTACGATGTCTTCAATCTATATTTGTTGTTTTTAGGGTTCCATACCTTTTAAGGAAAAAAGAATCCCTTATCGACAACAAAGTGATCTTCATTTTGTTGTCCATCTGTGTGTCTGTCAAGAGCCTTTATCTCAGAAACGCTTGGAGATATCAAGCTGAAATTAAACAATATACCTATATCTACAGCCCCATGATTTCCTGACAACAAACGTATTTCTACATTTATTTTTAAAAAAGAAATGGCCTTTTATATAGCAAAAAATGCATATTTCGACACTATAAAGGGAATCAAATTTATTAATGAGACAAGAATTATAAAATTTGGCACCTAGCATCTTTTTTTTTTATGGAAAAGGACAAGGCAAACGAGCGATCGGGTCACCTGATGGTAAGTGATTACCGCCGCCCACGACCCGTGCTACACCGGAGGAGTTACAGGTGCGTTGCCGGCCTTTAAGTTGGAGATAGACGCGCTTTTTGAAGGTACCCATGTCATATCGACCTGGAAACACTGCCGCGGGTAGGCCATTCCACAGTTCCGTGGCACGTGGAAGGAAGTTCCTACGAAACCGCATAGTAGTGGATTGCCACGTATCCAGGTGGTGTGGATGATATCTACATCTAATTTAGAAAAAATCTTTAAATTATATATATATATATATATATATATATATATATATATATATATATATATATATATATATATATATATATGATCGGACGAGAACCGGTGTGCTCAACGTGGTATGGACGTTGGCGACTCTACATCTCAATACAAATAACATAAGAAAGCATAGAGTATCCAATACAAATATATTATTGTATGAAATACGTATGATTTTTATACATTTATAAGCATTTTACTATAAAATAAAATATAATTCAGTCGAAAAAAATAAAGATAAAAATTAAAGCTAAAAAAGTATTCTCTCCGGCGGGGAATCGAACCCCGGTCTCCCGCGTGACAGGCGGGGATACTTACCACTATACTACCGAAGATTGTGATGACGATGGCAAAATAATCTAACTAAATACTCATGTAAAAGCTGTTGTAATACTTATAGTTCATAACTAACTACGTTCTGCAATATATGGAAACATGATAATATTTACAAAGGGCACCGTGACACAGCGACACAGTATCTGACTGTATATATATATATATATATATATATATATATATATATATATATATATATATATATATATATATATTTATTTATTTGAATCGTAAATAATAATAGCTTTAAAAGGGGGCTTTTGAACGGAACCCTCAGTGGTCGAGTGCTACGCGCGCTTGTCTGATTTTTTTTATTTTATATTTTATTGTTTGGAATTGATAAATAGGTATATTATTATAGTAATATGCACATTATTGTCAATCATAAATCGTAAACATTCTTAAATTCCATACTTTTCTATAGCATTTTTTTTATTTAATTGGACTACAGACGTAAAATTGTCCACGGCTTTTTACGCAATTTCTTTTTTATATATTTCTGAGATTCAACCAGTGGTCATCAACTTACTAATCTATCATCAGCCAAATATCCACCACATCAAGTATATTGCGACTAACTTATCAATATTTTATTTCCCACTATACATTTATCTCGCAGTCACGAAGAAAGTGTTCAAATAAAGTTATAAATTTAAAACGCATGAAACTAACAAACCCAAAGCCACAGAACTCTTAGCTCCAGCGCAGTCGAAGTTAGCGACAACTAGTTGCGGAGAAAATGACAAAGTTTCCGTTCGAACGCCGCATCCAGCTTTCATTTATAAGCTTATCTAAGAGTATGGAAATATTCGTAAATACACGTCGCGATGTGAAGCAACTGACTTCTCACCTTGGAGAAAGCTATTAGTTATTAGTTTGGTCGGAATTTTATTCAACATTTCTTCTTGTACATCTTCCATGTACAATATGTATGTTTGCAATTATGCTATGTTTATTATATTATTTGCAACTCTTTATTTCTTCTAGGCTTATTTTTTCTGGATAGTTTTTTATAGTCTTTTGATTTTTAATAATATAATAATAATATAAAAAAGTGGTTTTCAAATTCACGCTGTATGCCGCACATAGAAGGGTAGTCAGAGGGAATCTAGGTACTTCATTCCCCGTTAAGACACATTCTTTCTCCACTTTTCACTGAATTCTTTAGGCAACGCGTGTTCAGTGGCGGAACTCAACGCCGCGCTTTGCTTCGTCTATCAAAAAAAATAAAATATTTAATACTCCTCCGAGTGGAAATCCACCCCACAACCGTTGCGCCACGACGCGGACAGCCTCTATATTTTTTCGTGACCTCAACAAAAAGAAGTTTATAAATAAATAAACATATTGGAATTAAGTGTTATATTGTAACTGATATCCCAAACACCTTTTAAAATATTATTTAATAAATAATGCCTTGGCTCGTGATGTGTCTAGTGGTTAGAACTCTTTATACTTGTGATCGTGAAGAACCCAAAATCTTTTAGAGATTCAGAGGAAACAGTGTTAAGAACTTCATATTATGCCATTAGAAGGTATCGCTTTAATAAGATATTTGCCATCAGAAGTTATTCTTGTGTCAGTTATTTAGATAACTGTAGACTCGACAATATAACATTGTCATAACTCGAAGCTCGTCCGAAGATAAGCCAAGAGCGCGTCCTATCTTCCCCTCCACTATAACTGCGAACTAGTTATAATAAGAGGAAGAAAGAGTACGGGCCCCTCCCCGCCCTACACCGTGAATTCCTACCAGACTGCGGCTGCAACAGTCTTATTGAACTCTCCGGGACGTTTGTGTGTGATCTTTC
>JAATLQ010037025.1:0-46390 GCA_013421005.1 Heliconius erato x Heliconius himera | reverse complement strand
CTACAAAACGAACCATAACAAAATGAAACAAAGCAACATTTAGACAGTGTGATTTAAACGTTACAATGGCGCGGTCTTGTAACACTACTCGACTAACGGGTATTGCGAGCTAGGTACCTACTACACACTACAATGAATGAGTCAACCGGTTTTAATATATAAGACTAAAAAAATGCAGCTTCACGCTCTTTCCCGTACAGCGGGAACCTAGTGTTAAGTCACTCAACCCCCAACATTCCAATCAATTTTCAAAACATTGCGTTTTGAGTAGCTAAATTCGACACCGCACTTTGTCTTGTTAACAGAGTGATATAAATAATTTATTCTCCCGAATCGGAATTGAACTCACAACTGTCAGACACGGTCGCTGCGCCACGACGGCCTTTACCTAATACTAGCTACCCATTATAGGTTTTTGTTGCGTTTCTTTATACTTCGATCTACAATAGTGAAACGACACGGCCCACGGTGTCCCTGGATTGGATTTTTTGTACGTTTTCATTGAAAATCAAATAACTAGAGAGGATTTTATTAAAGTTTTTGTTATATATACCATTTTTTTTATTTTAAATATAACTTTACTTTGGAAATAACAGTATTGGGTAAATTTTTATGGACATAAGGATTTAATTTTGTTGTTTGTTATTTTACGCATAATTTGGACCCAGACCATCTTGGCGCAGTGGAACAGCGTGGGACTGTAAACGCAATGGTCTCGGTTTCGATTTCCACTCATTGAAATATATTGTAAAATAAAATATTGAATATTTTATTTTCTTCGCTTAGGTAACGAAGAAAATTGCGGCGTTGAGTATCGCAACATAACATTCAGCGAAAAGTGGAAAATTTAAGTGTCTTATAGGAAAAGAGTGTTAACACTAGGTTCCCAGGTACCCTGCTAAGTGCAGGATACAACGTGAAGCTAAAAAAAAATAACAAGAACCGTCACGTGAAATAGCTAGTCTACACGCTTTCCCCAACACACAAACGCTTTATGCATGAATAGATTTAACTACGCAGAAATCTGACAAATACAACCCTGGCCTCTTATAAATCGTACCGGATGATTAACAGCATAAATTGCCTTCGAGATTGCCACCGGTTTTGTTGAGCCAGTGATTTATGGAAATATCGATTTTTACTTTATTAATATGAATGTTGTTATTTTTTGTTTAATTAATGTCTAAACTATAATTATAATATTTGGTTTTGTTTATTTTACAAGTATAGATCTACTAGAAGCCAGTCGTGGCGCAGGGGCACAAAGTGTGACTGTAAAATCAACTGGTTGTGGGTTCGATCTCCACTCGAGGAAATGAAATATTTATTTACATTTATATCTTCATTTCTTCGCTTTTACTATTTTTACTAATTATTAGTTCTCCAGGCATCCAGGCCTAACAAAATACCTTAATTTTTCAAGAGATATTTAAAAATCAATGAGTTACATTTCCAAATCCAAATAAAGCAAGCAACAAGCTACATATTGATTTACAACCGCTTTGTGCTTAAATCGGAATGTATGCATTATATCTAATAATATACTGAACAATACCTACTAATATACTATTATAATGAAAAAAAAACTAGATAAAATTTTTAGACATTTTTAAAGTGTTATTCCACACTTAGGAAAGAAAAATACTTATTTAGAAAACCGACCTGGTCGGTTTCCAGGAGGCGCGGGTTCGAGTCCCGCTACGTTCAAATTTTTATACGTTTTCTAAATAAGTAACTAGATAAAATTGCATGAATTCGTCGTCAATTATAGGATGAGGAGCTCATAGCAGTTCCTTGGAGGAACCAGTACCGAAGTTCCAGGGCTCGTGACCCAGGTTTAAAAGGCCCCTTTAACTACAGCACTGACCTTTACTGCGTGCTCTTCTCTTTATCAACACCAAAATGTGATCCTTCTAGTGCCGCCTTCAAAGAGCAGCTTAGAATTGAATTTGTTTTAGTTGGAGTTTCCGAGATTTTTTTTATTCTAAAGAAATAAGGCAAATGACTATGTTACATCATGTTAGTAATTTCTATATAACCCACTGTATCTTTGGGCACTAAAATGAGTCGTAAACATCTTTAATTTATTTCCATTTGTCCCGGGCTGAAGCCGCAAATAGATGCTTGTGGTTCGAAAAATTGCCTTCACGCTAGAGGGAACCTAATGATAAGACATTCGGCTTCCAAGCTTAAATATTAAGACATTATGTGTTGATTGGCGGAATTCAATGTCGCGCTTTGCCTTATCAACAGAGCGAAAAAATAAAATCTTAAATAATCCCCCGAATTGGAATCAAATCTACTACCATCTCGCTTTCTAACTAACAAACAACCACTAATACTAATAACATTGTATGATCTAAATTACAAGAATCAGTTAGCTGTACACAAACTAGTTTACAAGCATAAAACTTACTATCTACATTCGGCGGTTAGCCAACGATACAAAGTGGTACTTCTGGAACTTGTGCCGAACAAAGTTGCAACTGCCAAGTTTCCCTGCAGGTTCACCCGATGAAGTTTCACACGAATCTCTCAATGCTTAAACTTATTTGTTATTATGTTAAATCGTTTGTCTTTTAAAAGTTATATTTTCTATATATTATCTTGTTATATCTTGTGAGAATATCGAATTTCGATTATTCCTGACTATTTTATATACGAGGCCAGTCGTGGCGCAGTGGCTCAAAGTGTGACTGTAAAACCGACTGGTTGTGGGTTCGATCCCCACTCGAGGAGGTGAAATATTTACTCAAATTTATATTTCCATTTCTTCGCTCTGATGTCGAGGCTAAGCGCGGCGTTGAGTTCTGCCACACAATACGCAATTCCTCCAAAATTCGGCAGAAAGTGGGGAACGGAGTGTCGGAACATTAGGTTCCCTCTGCCTACCCTGCTGTGTGCGGGGTACCTACAGCGTGAAGCTGATTTAATTTTTAATTTGTTTTCAAAGTAATTAATTTCCCTATGAACTTTGTCAATTAATTCGACATCTAAATTCGTATCCATTACCACAAAAATTTCATTTTTGCAAGCACTGTACTCTAAAGGAGTTTGGGATCTGGGTGCAATTCAAGAATTTTGTTCCATACAAAGAATGCTAAATCCCGCCGCAGCAGTTTTCACATTCCGACCTTAAATGTAAAGTATTTAAATGTTTTAAGGCTTTTAGCGTTTCTGTTTTATTCACAATTTGAACGTAATTCTGTATGTTGCTGTTGTATAAGAAAACACGCTGTGTTTGTAATTTACTATTTTTTCTAGACTAAACTAAACTAAACTAGCTTCACGCTTTATCCCTAGCTGGGCAGTCAGAGCAGATCGCCAAACGCTACGGTCGTTTTCTACCGTTTTCTCGAGTGTCTCTCTCAACGATGCACTTTACCTTGGCACCAGAGCGAGAAAATGAAAATATTATACATCTCATTCCCCTAAATTAGAATCGAACCCACAATCAAATCGTCGTGTTACATTCGCTCACTTGTGCCACTGTGCCACGTTGGGCACTCAAAAAATTTAATTAAAACATTTAAATGTCATAAATAATCATGAAAACCCTGACTTTAAACTTATAGGGTCTTTTTAAGTCTAACTTCAACAGAATCAATTTGCTTATTTTGCTTTAAAAATAGGTAAATAATATAAATATATTTCAAATTTGCATGTTATTTCCAACCATAACAGAATGTTTGATTTTATATATATAAAGAAAACATACGTTTTATTTACACAAATATTGTTGTGACATGAAAATGAAATGTGATATTTTTGCTATTTGCTTGTTGTGAAACATTCAATATGTATTATAGTTTGTTGTTTATTCACAATCTAGGTAGGTACCTACATACGATATTGATATATTTCTTTTTTGTTAGTATCACGCTTTAACCCGCATATAGCGGGATAGGCCGAGAGATAGTAATTTAGACATGCATTCAACGTTTTCTGCTTTAATTGGACGCTTTCCGTAGTTGGATGGCAAAACTAAACGCCGCACTATGCCTTAACACAGCCTTCCAGTCGTTCTTTCGAGTGGGCATCGAACTTACAAATAATACAGCCATTATTTGTCCAGTTGAACAATGGTCCAGACATTGATATTAGCTCTTCTTGCTATATTTCGCACAAAGTAGAGTAGGCAAATGAAAGTCGAATTCTCGACATTCTAATCTCTCAATCGACGCGTTTACAGTCGCATGTTTGTGCCACTGCGCTACAATGCCCTTAAAAGTTGGTTATTATATTATTTAAACTTGAAAGCATCCTCAATACTAAATTCTATAAATGAGCAATTTGTGTTATTTTTCTCTATTTACGAATTACAAGAACTTAGGTATCAGCTTTATTTTTATTTTTTTATTAGCTTCACGCTGTATCCCGCATATATATAGCGGGGTAGGCAGAGGGAACCTAGTATTAAGGCACGTTCCCTACATTCCACCAAATTTCCTAGGCATTGAGTACTTAGTGACGAAACTGTTGAGTTTCTCCGCACCAGCATAGCATATCAGCATTTCAATTTACCCTTACATTTTCTAATTTATACGATGATTTTAGTTCATATATCATAACTAAGTATTAAGTAGTCATCTTGTAACTTTTAATTATATATACGTATATATGGAACGTACGTATGTTTGTATTTATGTAAAAATTATATCCTTAGTTGGTTATTCCAATCATTTTAGCTAGTGTTAGGAATGAACCAAATTGAACTGTACGGGTCCGATATCTGAATTTTGCATACCGCATCAACGAAAACGCTACAAACTTATCTAATTTCCTAAGAAACATCCAGATTTTCCATTTAATTCTTATCAATAATGTCTTAGAGGCTACATTTCGTTGACAAAGGGTGGGCGGTACGCATTGGTATCGATGTTCTGCGGGTAAGAGTGCGCATGCGGCTTGAACTCCGCGCCCAACACCTGCGACCTTCGTGCGTCAGTGGCGCCCGGGATGCTGTCAGGGGAGGGTATCTGATGGGGATGGAATGTAACTGGATACAAGCGACGATCTCAATTAGGACAAGCCTTTTTAATAGTTAAATATTTTAGTTTAAATTTTTTTAAGTATTGGTTTTATTAGTTTCTTATATGGTTGTTTTCTAATTTTATGCTATTTTTGTATAACTTTAGATTTCTAAGTTTGTTGATTTTTTTTTTAAATATATATATTTTGGCAAATATCTTTAAACTCGCCAATATTAGGAAAAAATCTTTATTTGTTGGATAGTTCATTTTCTGCGAAAAACTACAGGAAAACCATGACTCTAAAACTTGAAACATTTCGATGTAAACACTGTACTTTGGCCGCAGGGGTCAACGTTACCTTGGACACCTAGAACGTACAATTCCTAGTTATTTCCTTTAGAAAAAAAAATCAGCTTCACGCTGTATCCCGCACACAGCAGGATAGGCAGAGCAGAGTAGGAACCTAGTGCTAAGACACTCCGTTCCCCACTTTCCGCCGAGTTTTGGAGGCATTGTGTGTTAAGTGGTGGAACAATGCCGCAATTTTATTTCCTTTTTTAGGCTAAGATAAAAACTAATAAAAAGATTTTAATTTTCCCCAAATATGACATAATATCTTTTTGAAAGCTAAATGTAGATTACGTATAAAAGAACGATGTTTTTATTATAAGAATTCAAAATCAAAATTTTCTAAAACTAGTACCTATAACATAATATTTTCTTTAAGAAATAATACCACCAGAACTTAGTTACCTACGATACCTACACCCGGTCAGCACATCGTCAGGCGACGTACGTGGGCAATATTGAATTACGCTGTTTTATCAAGCGAGGGCCTTTGATTCCGCCGCCCTTAGTTCTGTTTAATTAAAGTTTATGACTAGGTATTGGAAACCTGGTCGTGTTATGTAGACTATTTATTAAAGTGAATTATTATAGTTGTATATAACTTAATATATAGTTTCGTTTCGTTTTTAGAGATCAAATGCGGCGTTAAGTTCCGTTTTGGCGTAATTATATATGGCGTAATAAATGCGTATTTTCTTTAAGAAAGATTCTCCAAGTTGCTTAGGCAGGTGATACTTATATTTTTTTGGCTAAGATTTTTATAATTTTAATATATTTTACAATATAAACTATATTCAAATGTACGTAGAATATGAATATACTATGAACGTAAATTCGAATGTACAATGTCAAAATGTTTAGATGTTAAATTAAACTAAGATAGAGAAAGATGGAGAACGGTGTGTCTTGAGATTAGGTTCCTTCTGCCTAATCTCCGTGAAAAGCTTGTATATTAAAAATCCATGAAATTTCATATAAATACTATAAGTCAGTGAATTATGATTTTTTAAAAAGGTTCATTAAAAAAAGGTTTTAGTTCTTTATTTTGTCTTTTACACTTTTACTTGTTAAAAGCAGCGTCCTTTATCTTTCTGTTTTGAATAAATAATGAGAATTACACTGGCTGAGTAGGTTAATTAATTAATTTATGATTTGTTCGGAACCTTTTTTTTTATTTTACAACTATTTGTCACGAGATTAAAACAATTCTGGAGTCCATCAAATTAAAAGAATATAATAAAACAGTTTGGCGAAGTGATTTTGTGCTCAACTGGCACGCTCGGAACGCCATATTAAAAGAAACCAAACCAAACAATAAAACAGCTTCACGTTTTGTTGCGATACCAGGGCAAGCACCGGAATCTAGTGCGTTTATAGTGGCGGAACTCAACGCCGCGCCTCTTTACCAGAGCGAAAAAAATTGAATAATAAATATTTCAATTCCTCGAATAGGAATGGAACCCAAAACTTTTCGGGTTTACAGTCACCAGCTTGGGCACTGCTGACATCAAGAATATGAATATGAAATATGAAACTAATAAGTATTTATATTATGAACTAGTATTTAGTCTTATCGATACAGGTGGTACATGACGCAGGTGTCTCAGCGGGGGGTCGTGAAATCGTGTCTTGGCTTAACCTTTAATATTTCATTAATACATGTAAATCTTCCTTCGAATTTGTTTTTCATTTGATAAATGTTTGAAATGGACTCTTTTGGCCTCTGGCTTCTTCTTCTCAGATATTTTTTCTCCCTCTCTCATATATATATATTTTTTAATTTAGACTAATTTGTATACTGATTGCGAAAGATTTTACTACTTTCATATATTTAGAATTAGCTTTCACTTTTTCGCGATTTTCCGAACGTGGTCAATTAGAAATAACTTAAAGTTGTGTATGATAAAAAAAAAAAATAATCAGCTTCACGCTCTATCCCGCAACACAACAGGGTAAGCAGAGGGAACTTAGTGTTAAGACATTCCGTTCCCCACTTTCTGTCGAATTCTGGAGGCTTTGCGTGTTGAGTGGCAGAACTCAACGCCGCGCCTTGCTCAACACCGGAGCGAAGAAATGGAAATATAAATTTAAATAAATATTTCAAATCCTCGAGTATGGATCGAACCCACAACCAGTCGGTTTTACAGTCACACTTTGTGCCACTGCGCCACGACTGGTCTCATCTATCTGTGTATGACATGTCATATATTAAATGTATTTGGCTATATCGTAAATATTAATTTAATGGAATATAGCTAGCCTTCCTCGATAATAGGACTGTCTAACCCAAAAAGATTTTTTCACTTCGAAGTAGTAGTTTCCGAGATTAGCGCGATCAACCAAATAAACGCTTCAGCTGTATAGATATAGATTTACTTACAAAAAACAGTTTAAATTGGTCTATATTGTAATATGTTTCTTTAAAAAGAAATTTCGTTTCTTACCAATTATTGCCTTTAGACACTAACAGATCGATCAATCACTTTTAATTTGTATTATTAAATAATGACAGCTTCATTCTGTTGATGAGGAATATGTCAATAACAATAGTTACAAGTTCAATTTCAGCTTTAGTCAAACTACATAGAAGTGTCTAAAATAATTACCGAATATAAGAGCGACTAACGAAATAATATCGTTATAGTATATCATAAAAAAAAACTCGTAATAGTGCCGTCTGGTAGTAAATTATCCATTTTATTTTGTTCGCAAAAAAAGGCTGTCATCTTCACGCTTAATCCCGCTTAACCCGTTACGCAGCCAAAACACTTGTAGTAGTGTCAAGACACTTTGTTTTTCACTTGTGGGTGGATTTCAAAACATTGTATGTTGAGTAGCAGCAATCTATGCTGCATTGTGTGTTACCAAAGTTGGAAATATTTAACTGTCCCGACTGGGCATCGAACCCGCATTCATACATAATCTCAACCAGACGAAGTTCCACAGCGCTACAGCCTCATACAAAAATACATGTTCTTTAAATAGGAAAATTTACATTAAACATACACTAAAAGTTTATTTTTGTCTGTATTTAATTTTACTAATGTTTCATTCACTATATATTTATAGAATAGAAGTAACTTTGGAGCTCCAACAGAAACAGCCTTACTTGAATAAACACAACACATATGCGAATTCTACAGAGCGCTGGACCAGCTTAGCTTGAAACAATAATATTATTCTTAAAGTTTTTACTCGCTTACTACGGAGCCAGATTACCTAGAAACACTTTTATCAACTCACGTTTTATATCCATTTGTATCCCGCATATAGCAGGTTAGGGAACCTATAGTTAAGCCCACTCCATGCCCAAATTTCGAGACGTTGCGTGTTGCGTTACCATAGCTAGCAAATAAAAAATATTAAATAATTAATTCCCTCTGCCTACCCTGCTGTGTGCGGGATACAGCGTGAAGCTAATTTATTTATTTTTTTTAAATAATTAATTCCTTAGTGTGAATCGAACCTAAAACCGTCGTGTTGTGCTACTGAGCCACGACGGCCTCCTAATGTTTTCATTTATTATACCTAGAACCAGAATATCCAGATCCACCACTCTTATCCAAGTGCTAACTATAGCCTATAGAAGTATAAAGGCACTAACGTAGTCTAGGCAGTAACGAACGCTAAATCCGAAAAGGTACCGCCAGCATTCTCACTTTGGAACCATGAAAGGTTCTATTATGTGTGGAATGATAAAGATTTCCATAGAACCACCGGTTTCTATTCTCTACAGGTGAATTGGATGAAATTAATAGTAACGAGTTTATTGTCTTTAGTTTTCTCTTCTGATTTTCATTGTTCCGTAGCTGAGTGGCAAAAAACGGACTGTCTGTATGTCACAGCCCCTTTATTCTAAAAGTATTAAGCTGGAAAATTATATCTATAAAAAATGGAATTAAATAAAAAAAAAAATGATCTAACCTATTTGTGCTACTAATTCTATGGATTTTTGAAAATGACATCGACGTATCTAAAGTAGTTTTGCGCGATACGGACTCGCACTTGACCAATATTTTTATTACATAATTGTTCTTAATATAAGACTAACCGTTCTGTAAAAAGAAAGTAAATATTATTAAGCAGGTATACTTACAAAATTTATGGCCACTTATAAAGTTTAATGATAATCGTATGAGTTCGAGTTATTCCGTTGTATGTATAGAATAAACAGCCATTTTGGTCACCTGCATTCATTCGTACTACAGCTGCTTCCACAGTGTGATACGGCACTTATCTTATTATAAAACTTATAGTAAAATCGTAAAGGATCGGTGTCTGTACATGGAAGATACTTAAAAAAAAAACATATTTGGGGCCTTTATTAATGTAATAAAGCCCAATTCACTGATTTTAATTTTTTAGTCTGTTTGTTTGTCTGTGCATTTGTTCACGCTAATCTCAGAAACGGCTTAACAGTTTTCAATGCAGTTTGCACTATTGTATTTTGGCAAATTTCCCTTAACATTTAGTGTATATTTTATTTGAATCTTGTTACAAATAAAAATATTTTGTCAATATATACATAGCGTTTTTAAATGTAACAAGTTGCATGCGACAATATTGGTACAAAATAAATGTTTTATTGAATCGGCTAAAACTTTAGCTATCAATGTATGGACATTGTATTTAAAATGATTTTGATATTGGAATCACGAAAGTAATTGAGATAAGAAAATAAATAATTCTGTAGCAAAAGCGGTCGAAGCCGCGAGCGGGTCACTGTCCAATTTTTTCTCCCTTTTCTGTCACTTCGTCATGATAATTATCATATCATAATAGCTTTTTAATCGCGGTTCTTCGTAAAAAAGTGGTAAAAATGAAAGGTGAATTTTTAAATTTTTATATGAAATACATGTTAATTTTTTCGGTTTAACTATAAATTTATGCTTATAAAGTAATTTATAGGATTATCGTTTATATATGGCCATAAAAGTCGTAACTCGAAGGGTTAATCAATTATAAAGTAAAATTAATGTTTTGTGTTATTGATTTATGAAAATTAAAATCCTAGAATTATGTTCTAAGTAAAATATTAAATTCAATAAGCACCTATAAACCTAAGATTTAGGTACATATTTAAGTTATTCATCGAGCTATCGAGGCCAATCGTGGCGCAGGGACACAAGCGTGTGACTGTAAACATGATAGGTTGCGGGTTCAATTAATACTTGAGGAAACGTAATGACATTTATTCCGCCACTCAACTCGCGGTGCCTTCAGGATTTGGAAGAATTTGGGGAACGGAGTGTCTCAAACTCTAGGTAGGGATCCTGCTGTGTGCCAAATACAGCGTGAAGCAAAAAATAAACTATCTCAATAAATAAACTATCCAGAACAAAATTATTTTTTCTTTTCGAACCAGTATTTCTGATATTAGCGTATATCCAATATATTAAATAATATTTAATTGTGACAGATGCAATATTAATTTATTAACGCCAATTACTTCATTAATCTGCCTTTCACTAGTCCCTGACACTCTAATATCAAAATTATTAATAGGTACATAGTAGTGCTTGTGAGTTGTGACCCTCAAACTCGTGGCATTTAGATATGCCATCGGACAAAAGTTCAAGTTAACTTGCGTATAATGCAATGTCATTCTTTGTTTATGTTATGTTATTTTATATGTCGAAATAACTTAAATCTGAAGTATTTAAGCAATTTATATACATATATAATTGCAGCTTTATAATACCTAGCAGGGTAACTACAGGAACCTAGGAACCTAGTGTTAAGACATCCTTTACCATTAAGAAAATAAAAATATTTAATATGGAAGTCGAACTCACAACTATCAATCGCGTTTTCATATAAAATATAAGAAGCGGAATTTGATTGGTAAAATTTGACATAGGTTATATTATACAATAATATGGTATTCTAGGAGCTGATCTGATGATGGGGTATCTGAATAGTGGAATTCTTAAGAGGATACTATTAAACGACTCGAGTTTAGGTTCATAGCCCCGACGACGTTATAGAATGTTACGATAAAAGCCAAATGTCTTTTTTTTTATTTCTTTTTAACTAAGTGTATAATTTATTTATTAACTTACTTTGTCGAATTGCTCTTCATTTTCCTTTTTAGGTAAGTATTTCTTATTATAACCACATTTAAAATAGTTTATACCTTTTTAGGTATCATGGTTAAAGTTTTCGAGCCAACTTAACGTCAGCCATAATTCAGGTTATAAAAATGTTGTATTTTTAAGTAAAATAGTTTACGACTCCAGAAGTTGTATAGACTTTTATATCATGCTTTTAAAATAAGTCAACGACGTTATGTATTCTTTATATCTTAGTACTTATTTATGATTAGATTGATGTTAGATGAAATATTTACTTAAATTTCCTTTTCTATTTCTTCGCTCTGGTGTCGAGGCTAAGCGCGGCGTTGAGTTCTGCCACTTAACACGCAGTGCCTCCAGAATTCTGCAGAAAGTGGGGAACAGAGTGTCTTAACACTAGGTTCCCTCTTTGATTTTTAAATTATTATTATATTTTAACTAAACACTACGGATACATGGTCCGTAGTTTACTTCAACCTTTTCTTTATTAGAAAATATAAAATAACTTATATATTAACAACTTCTTTATGTATATAAAATAAATTATTCCTAAGTGATTAAAAGACTGATAGACAGACGAAAATACTGTTGTTATTATTAGACAATTGAAATTTTGCATATTTGTAAGTGGCGACGACCAATAATTATATTTAAAATGTTAACTGAATTTGAGAAATCTTTAGTTAATCTAATAATTAATTGTTGTATATTTTTTTGCTTTTATGACAATGAAGGATTAATTCTACATTCTTAATAGAAAATATACTCAAAAAAAACCAACCATAATCGAACTCTCTTACTCCACAAATCGGTTAATTCTCAACGAGGCGATGCGATACGTTTAAAAGAGGTAAGCATCAGTTGTTTTGTTCCATTTCTCAACAGTAGGTACCTACTCCTCTCTATACGCCAGAGGCGCTGCGTGTAAAACCAAATGACACCATGCCGCGTACGTAATTGTTGATGCGTGTATATCATAGATATGTAGGTCTGGTGCTTAGTTTATATGGTTTGTAGGGTCTGGGTTCGAATAAGAATAGTAAATCAAAATAAAATCAAATCAAATCATTTTCACGCTGTATCCTGCACACAACAGGGTAGACAGAGGGAACCTAGTGTTAAGACACTCCATTCCCCACTTTCGGCCGAATTCTGGAGGCATTGCGTGTTGAGTGGCAGAACATATAAATAAGAATATTGTTATACTTATTTAGAAAACGTATAAACCACGCCTCCTGAAACCAGCCGTGTTGGTTTTTTCTTAATAAGTATTTTTTTTCCTAAGTGTGGAATAACACTTTCAAAATGTTAAAAATAAGGGTAGGTAGAGAATCTAGTGTTGAGATACTCCTTTACCCTTTCTTCCTGCCCAGATTTCGAAATATTGCGTGTTGAAAGGCGGAATCCAACGCCGTGCGTTGTTTTGTTAACAGAATAGGAAAATGAAAATAAATCACCCTCTCGAATGGGAATCGAACCTAAAACCAGTGAGCCACTACGGCCTCTTTAACAAAAATTTTGCAGAGAAACCTGAAACAACGAGAGTTGTAACTATAGGTATTTTTAGCCTTGGCAAGGTGTCAAAGCACAATTAGACCTTTGGCGTGTTATCTTGCAGACATTTAAATGATACGTCCAAAATAATTATACAAATTAGGTAGTATATAACATTTTTTATTCAAACCGTTTGTACTGTGGGTACATACTTTATTGTTTTTGAATACATCGTCGTAGCGTAGTGGGGCAGTGGTGTCTGTGAACGCGACAGTTGTGGGTTCTAACCCGATTCGGTGAATGATTTTATTTAGTGACTTTATTTATTTATTTTCTTTTCTGCTCTACCTACCCTACAATGGGGAGCGCAAAGCTGTTTTTTTATTTATTTAATTGTTTATCATAATTGACTAAATAGATATGTCGGATGCCCTTTTGTTTTTTAGAATTCTTTTCTATCAATTAATTGGAAAATTACATTAATTCAATTGTTACTAGATATTTACAACGTTTTTTTATGTCTTCAGCTTCACGTATCACCTGCGTTTCGCGCGAATATACAAGCTACATATTTTGTATACAGGGTGGAAGTGTCAGCGCTCCTTTTACGGAAACAGCATATATGGTAAAATATTTTAAACCCATACCTAATAAAAAAAATCAAGATATATATGCTGTTTCCGTAAAAGTATAAAAATTAAATTTAAATAAATATTTCATCTCCTCGAGTGGGGATCGAATCCATAATCAGTCGATTTTGTAGTCGCACTTTGTGTCTCTGCGCCACGACTGGCCTCCGATAAAATTTTATTTTAAATCATATAATATATTCCAAATATGTCACGAATATGAACTTTCATGTCCATTTATTTTTCAGTGTTAAAACAAAATATTCTACTTCTAAAACATTTTTTAAAACTCGTTTAAAGTTTTTACATTTTTAAAGTGTTATTCCACACTTAGGGAAGAAAAACCGTCGACCTGGACGGTTTCCAGGAGACGCGGGTTCGAATCCCGCTACGTTCAATTTTTTATACATTTTCTAAATAAATTCGTTTAAACTTATCACCGTGTTGTTATCTGTAGACTACCTAAAAGTTAAGTAGTAAGTAACTTGGACATGACGCATGGCCCACTTTATTTCACGCACCGTCTTAAGCGCCGCAATCGTTTCTACAGTTTTCTCACTACTGACTGTGTGGTGTAAGTGATAGGAATGATGGGGTTTTTAATTATTTTATTTGTATTTCGTAAATAGAAGGGTAGGCAGAGTAAACTTAATGTTTCCCTCATTCCACTGTTCAAGGCATTGCGTTTTAAATGGTGGTACTCAACGCAGCGCTTTGCCTTATTATCAGAGCGAAGAAATTAAAATATTAAATATATTTTAAATCACGAGTGTAAATCGAAGTCACAATCGTCGTCTACAGCCATATGCTTGTACCATTGCGACACGATGGCGTCACGTATTTATAGTAAAAATTGTTTTAATTTTTCTTAATAAATAATCCCATTTTTAAAGTTGTTCTTGCTAGTAAAAAAATGCTATTAGTATATGTTTATACTTTTTAAATCTTCTATAATATAGTTACATTGAACAATACTAGAATGCCGTAAATAAAGTAGGTGCAGAATCATTATGTATGATTCTGACCACTAAGCCATACGTTCTCGAAACTTTTTTTTCCGAAACTGTTTTCCTTGAGAACGTATGGCTTAGTGATCAGAGCGCTTGGTCAGTTTCCAGGAGGCGCGGGATCGAGTTACCGTTACGTTCAAAATTTTTATACATTTTCAAAATAAGTATTTTTCTTCCCTAAGTGTGGAATAATACTTTAAAAATGTAAAAAAAATATTTAACACGCAATATTTTTTACCTTTTTTTATTATATAACTTATGAATTGTACCATACGCCCGTCGGCAGGACGTCGTAACATTACTCATCGGTCAAATGCTCCCAGTGGAGGGGGAGCCGTAGTCCGTAGCTATACAGTATCTATACCTACATATACTATACGTATCCTGAGATTTCACTTTTTTATCCTTTTAACGATTGAACTCCAATATTCCTCTATTGTCTTAGGGCAAACGTGATTTTGTAGATTTAGTCTCTTAAGGGGTGTCGTGGTGCAGTGTTCGATTCGATGGTTGTGGGTTCGATTCCCGATCGGGGGAATGAATTATTTTATATTTTTATTTCTTTGCTCTGGTAACAAGACAAAGTGCGGTGTTGTGTTCTACTTAACAACACATGTCTCGTGAATTCGGTTGATACTGATGAGAAGAGTGACTTACCATTAGGTTCCTCTAGCTACCCTGTGACTGCGAGATACAGCTTGCTTACACGAGCGTGAAGCTACTCTCTTTATACTAGACTTCCGCAATAGAAAAAATAAAAGTAAAAAATTGAGAAAACTTTATTGATTTTTTGTATGACATTTACTTTAATTACTTCGTTTTGGATTAAATGAAAGAAGACTAAGTGTGACCATTTTATTGATGCGCCCATGATTGCATTGATTCAGGTTTTTTTATTAGTCAAGATCGTTCTTCACTCCACCGTTACTTTTTGTATTGAGTGGCGGAACACAACGCTGCGTATTGTCTGAAATTTTCGTTTTATTATACCATTTGGAGTATATTTTTTCATATTTAAAATAACTATAATTCATTGAAAATTTTGTTGACTTTATTTTAGCTTTTATGAAAAAAGGAGATATATGAACCAAAAATTGAGATCATAACGATTTGCCATTGTATTGTTTATTTCTACGCCATACTATTATAAGTACGTATTCTATAGGTAACAAATATGAATTGAATATTCAATGAACTGTTTTATCTGTTTTATATAAATGTTGGAATATTTCGCTTTTTTCCGAACAGGAAAACAGAAAATGGGAAACTAGGTTCCCTTTGCCTACCCTATGCAAAGGGAACCTAGTTTCCCATTTTCTGCCTAATTTTCAAGATATTGAATGTTGTATGTCAGTGCTATGCGCCACGTTTTATTTAATAGAGCATAAAAATAAAAACAAATATTACCTAGTCATTGAAACCCACAACCGTTACTATATTAGCTGATGCTGGTCCACTGTGTCACAACGGAATAATATAAACGTAAATCGATTATTGTTATTTTTTATTAATTACCAAAAATATTTACAGTAGGTATTTTTAGCAGACTGTAGAACTTAAGAGTTAAGTCAAATTAAAAATGCTTAATTTTAACCCTATTTGATATATAAAATACTCACCTACAGATACCTACAATTGATTTTGTTTCCATTAGAAGCATAATAAATGTGGCGCGAAACCGCAAACACGTTCGCTTTGATTGTTTATTGAGAACTAATGTTATAATGTCTAAATAATTATTTTGTTTTCTTAAGTGTGAAATAAAACCTCAAAATTTTTTAAAAAATATTTAATGTCGTTTTCTTTTTTCAGGTAAATATCGGGGAGAAGATATCTGTAACAAAATCTATTGGTAAGATTTCCTTATGTTCACCTAAATTGCTACAAAATAACTATTTTATTGAATAAATCGATATTGTCTTTAAATTGATAATATTTTAAAAGACCAAGGTAATTCAGATGAGAAAATAAATTATTAATTTCAGCGGGCGAAGCCGCAAAGGGTTAGTTTCAAAATATACATTCAGACACAAAGTTGAAAACTCATTTGGCTAAGTGTTATGTTAAACGAAGTTTCTTTAGTGTAATTGTTACAATAATTTATCTTTTCTTGATTTATTAAGTGGCTGGTTTTAAGTTAAATTTACATTTCGTAGCTTGTCTATATTTATTTATATAGCATAGGTACCTGCTATATGTGGCTATACCACTTCTATTATTTGTAGGTGATATGCGCAGTTTATTTAAAAAAATAATAATAAAAATTTGATAGAGAAGTAGAGAAGCTCTTAGAAGCTTAACGAGAGGCGTAGGTTCAAAATCCGCTACAGTAAGCCGAGATTCCTATAGCGAGGGCATCCTCGGAGCACAACTTCGCGGAAGCACACGCAATATTTCGAAATTGGACAGAAAACGAAATATTTTTTCTCTTTCCTTACATTACATTCTTTTTGCTAATTAGGCATATGCTTGAGATGCGTGAAACCACAAAAACAACAAATATTAGAATAAACATCTCGCTACAGTGTTATCATTTCGCAGAAAACAATTATGGTCGGTTAGAAAATTGCTTCTGTGGAAAAATAATGAGGAAATAACCATTTTTATTTGCATTTTACGCATTCACTGAGTCAGTTAGTTACATTACTAGTACCTACGTCGGTTTTGAGTCATAGGTCCAAAGTAAAAAATAATTATAGTGAATTATATGAGAGTTTCTGTGGAAAAATTGCTGGTAATCGGTGTTTTTATTATATAATACGAACCCAGAACCTTCGCCTTACACACCCCTGTGCCACTGCACCATAAGGGCCTCAAATTCAAACCATTTTAAATACTTATTTTATCTAAAATATGTCAAAATCGCGAAAATCAAAATAGTCTCACTGTATAAACGTGAATGTGAACAGGAAATATCGTCTTTTTTTCATTTGTTCGCACTGGTAATAAAGCAAAACGCGTCGTTAAGTTCCGCTATTCTAAAATGGTAAAATATCTCGAACACGCCCACGATCATTCCTCGACAAATACCACCAAATTCGAACCAGTAGTTCCTGAGATCAGCGCGTTTAACAAAGCAAACACACCATATAATATTACTATTAGTATAGAAGTATAGATTAATAAATACCTAGATGTTGAGTCAATGCAATTAAAAACGACACGTTTCCTCAATAAATAAGAATGACTCAAGTCGTTCGCCTACTTTAGGCAATTTTCTACTTTGTTGCGTGATTTAAACGTATAAAGAATAATGTATTGGTTTTATTTAAAATGCAATGAGAATGCAACCGTTTGACAAGTTTGGATTGTTAGGATGATATGCAGTAGGGCTTACAAAGTAGTTTAGTGCTTTTTTGCCTTAAATTTAAGGGGAATCGGGTATAAATTTGGAAATTCTAAAGATATTTCCTTGTGGGTGAATTTTATTATTATGTTTATGAATGAGTAAAAGATTCTTTGAGTTTTTTTTATCAGTTTCACCATTTATCACTCATATAGACGGTAGTAGGGTAGTGATAAGACGCAAAACAGTATGCTGAGCCTTGTCTTTTTACTAGTGCTAGGAAATTAAAATACTTATTAAATAATACATTCCTCCGAGCGGAAATAGAACCCACAACCGTCGCGTTTACAGTCACTCACTATTTTCCAATTTGTCACGACGTTCTCTTCGGAAAATTTATAGATAGTATAAGCTAAAAGTAAGTTATTACCAGATATATACATAAGGTGTAAAATACATCATAAGTTTCATCTGGAGTCTTCAAAACTCCAATCATTATTGGTTTTCTAAGAACGACGGGCAAGAAGCAGTTATTACATTTTATATAAGTTTCTAAAGTACCTAAGTGAGGCCAGTCGTGGCACAGGGGCACAAAGTGTGACTGTAAAACCGACTGGTTGTGGGTTCGATCCCCACTCGAGGAAATGAAATATTTACTTATATTTCCATTTCTTCGCTCTAGTGTCGAGGCTAAGCGCGGCGTTGAGTTCTGCCACTCAATACGCAATGCCTCCAGAATTCGGCAGAAAGTGGAGAACGGAGTGTCTTAACACTAGGTTCCCTCTGCCTACCCTGCAGTGTGCAGGATACCGCGTGAAGCTGATTTTTTTTTCTCTAAAGTAACGAACTGACCGACCGCGACATGTGGATAGCTGATTCGTATGCGCTTTACTGCTTGTGACTCACTTTTCATCTTAAAATACCTGAGGTGTTTTACGAACTAATTCGACTTCCTTTTTCATTTTGGTTTTACTTAAATTATCTTTAAGTATTATTGAATTTTAGGTTTTAGTATTTTATGCATAATATCTCCGAAATATGTTTTTTCAAGGTGTATAATTACTAAATATCCTAGCTTATCTTAGGTGCTCCTTCTCAGTTTCACAAGTTTTTCTACATTAGTACACGCGACGGTTGTGGATTTGATTCCCTCTTTTGGAAATAAATTATTTAATATTTGCATTTTCTTGTCCTGACAACAAGATAAACAGCGTTGAGTTCCACCACGCAACAAGTATTATCTTGAAAATTTGTCGGAAAGCTAGAAACAGAGTGTCTTAACACTAGGCTTCCTCTGCCTACCCTGCAATATGCGGGATACAGCGTGAATTAAAAAAAAACATCTTTAACCACACACTTAGGTATTTTACAAACGAGACCGTTACTTATCCCACGAGCTCACCCAACGGTACCAAAGCTATAGAGGTAGTCAACATCGATAATATATAAATTATTTATGAATAACTTGGGACTTGGATACCAATTTTTTGCAGTATCTTTCTTCTCTTTAAGAAACGTGACTTGATTAAAAGTTTGTTCGTTTATTATTCAACGACTTTGTTTCTATAAACATTTTTAATTTGTTTGCTTTAATTAAAATTAGGCTTGTTGTGATTCGGTTTGGTGTACTTTTTGTTGTTTGGTTTTATTTATTTTTTACTTTTTTTATTATAATATAATGTTAAAATTGATGTTAAGACATTATTGTACCTAAATATATTTATTGTGTGTTCAATCTCCGGTCGGAGGTATCATAATAAGACAAGAAGATGAACCTAATATTTAAATTGTTTTTATTTCCAAGTTTATTTAAAACGCGCTACTCAACACGCGATGTTTTGATAATTTAACAGAAACTAGAAAATGGAATGTCACTAGATTCCCTTTGTCTGTAAATATGAAAAATCATTTTAAAATAATATTCCCCTATTATTAAAAAAAAATCAAAACACATGAATTCCTATAGAACTATTAGTTGCTGAGATTTCAAGTGAGACCTTGGCAACTCGTGATAAACATAAGACAATCCCTCGAGGATAAGCTCGGGAGTGGCAAACGCTATTGCAATTTATAGCGTTGTGTGTCCTTATTATTGCGTTTAGGGCGCTTGCACGCGGCGCGTTTATTGTACTATAGAAATTTTGATATTATATTACTGTTTTATTGCCTTAATATTTATTTGTTTATTTATATGTTATTTTATTAGGATAGGCGGAGGGAACCTAGTGTTGTGACTTCCCATTTTCTATCGGATTATATTGTAGTGACGTTACTTAATGCGGCGTTTTGTCTTGTTATTGCGTATATATGGAAATAATTCAATAGTCTGAGTGGGAATCGACTATCGCATCTAGTATTAACTTACTAATGGACTGGCTAGGAATAGGAAGTAAGAAAATTTTGATTTAATTTGTATGCAATAGAAGTATAGGTAGGCGTAACAGAAATCTTTTCAATTTTTTTCTTAACATTTCGAATGTCGGGAACCTAGTGTTAAGAGGTTTTGTTCTCCATTTTTCGCTCAATTTTTGAGTCATTACTTATTTAGTACCAGAACTCAACGCCACGCCTTGTCTATCAGAGCGGGGAAAAAAATACTATCACAAATGAGGATCGAAAGCGCTGCCATCGCATTTAAAGCCAGATACTGTTTCGCTGTACATATGGTTAGTAAATACCGATATATCAGAATAAGAAACGTCAGTATACCTAGCGGCCTTTATACCAAATAAGGCATATTAAATGTATTTTCCACGCAATTACAAAATTTATGATGCGTTTTATTAACGATTTTCTTGGTATTATAATAGCTTAGTATTAACTTCGATAAGGGCCAGTGCAAAGGTTGTAACGATTAGAACGTATATCTTTGTTTACTTTGTTCTATAATATAGGCACGAATAGGTACTTTATATATGAAACTAATTTAAATCTGCGGCTTCGCCTGCGCTTCCGATCCATATGGAAATAATATTTATGAAAATTAACACATTGAGGCCAGTCGTGGCGCAGCGGCACGAAGTGTGACTGTAAAACCGACTGGTTGTAGGTTCGATCCCCACTCGAGGAGATGAAATATTTACTTAAATTTATATTTCCATTTCTTCGCTCTGGTGTCGAGGCTAAGCGCGGCGTTGAGTTCTGCCACTCAACACGCAATGCCTCCAGATTTCGGCAGTAAGTGGGGAACGGAGTGTCTTAACACTAGGTTCCCTCTCCTACCCTGCTGCGTGCGGGATACAGCGTGAAGCTGATAAAAACATTCAAAGAGACCCAGGTAACTCTGGCCACTGGTACAAGACAAGGTCATGTTTTTTAGATTTGATCGACTGAAAGACAAAAAAATAATTTTAAATGAAACTATTTTAAGCGGATTAATCGCGTATATTTTAAATTATACATTTTGGAAACCCTACGTTTCGAACACTTTGCAGTAGTCCGTGGTCACGGGTAGACTGAGGTGACATTCGTCTGTTAGTTGACATAATTATTATATCGAACTACCGCCAACGATTTCTTACTTGCCTCGCGTACTGCCCCAGATTCCTGCAGAATGAGCCTGCACTCTGGTATGGTGGCTTGGAGACTTAAAAAAAAAGTAATCAAATACACTAAATTTTTTGAGAATTTTTTAATTCTAACCAGTAGTTCCTGCGCATTTCATATTATAATCTTATCAGCTTTATAATTAAACCATAGACTATCGACTATGCTATTCTTGTAAACATATGAATATGATGATTTTTTTTATTTTTTTTAATTAAATATTAAGAAAATAAGTTGGTTCCGTCACTTAACTTAGCAAAATTAGTGATATATATTTACTCACTTTCGTTAGACCACCATTACTGCCACTTAAATTATTAAATCAAAAACTTAAAAAATGCAAGAATCTATAGAAAATTACTTTTAATTAAATAATAAAATGCGAAAAATGTCTTTTAATGTCGCTTTGGAATCTTGATCGAATACATACCTACAATACTTATATGAAGAACTTACTTTTTGCGTTGAACTTATTTAGACTTCTTATAAGGAAATGGAATATTCTCTAAAGTCTACAACAAGACAGAGTTCCCACATTTGATATATATGTCTTTCAGATCAGATCTTCGATTGTTTAAAAAATATTATATGGATTTTGCTTTAATTTTATTTTTTGCAGTTTTTCTAATTTAAAAATTGGTGAAACATTAATAAACTTTTTTAAATTTTGTTTTAAATCAAAAAATTATATGAAAAAATCAAATGAAGAGTTTGTTTGGTCGAATGTGCTGATCTCAGGTACTTCTGGTTGATATTTAAAAAGTGTTTTTGTGTTCTATAGACATGGATCGAAGAAAGCCTATAGCATAGGTTATATTATAATTATCACATTCAACTTTTTGATGCAACCCACTGGACCTAGGTTCGAAGTTGTCTCCTTCTTATATTTAGAATGTGTGTCATATGTCATACAGAATTATTATTTTTTCATTTGACGACAAAAAATCGACTGGTTGTGGGTTCCGATCCCCACTCGAGATAATGAAATATTTATTTACATTTATATTTACATTTCTTCCTCTGGTGTCGAAGCAAAGCGAGGCATTGAGTTCCGCCACTCAGCACGCAATATCTCCAGAATTTGGAAAAGTGGGGAAAAGAGTGTCTTAACACTAGGTTCCCTCAGCCTACCCTGCTGAGTGCGGGATGCAGCGTGAAACTGATTTAATTTAATTTTATAAAATAATAAAACTGTGTATATATATATATATATATATATATATATATATATATATATATATATATATATATATATATATATATATATATATATATATATATATATATATATATATATATATATATATATATATATATATATTTATATATATATATAATATATATATATATATATATATAAAATACATAATTGTGAGCGATTGTTTTTATATTAGGCTGGAATCAAGAATGGAATCATGAGAGAGAGAAAATAAGTAAGAGCTACAATAAGTCTTTTAAAGAGAATTTTTAGTTTCACGCTCCTCATTTTCAACTCAATTATTGAGATACTAACGGCCCGCCCACGGCTTCGTCCGCTTAAAATACTTTAATTGATTTAATAAGCAGAATTGATTGACAACTATAATCATTGCTAATATGATTTTTTTATTAGTTTAATCTGTAATATTCTAATATGATTTTTTTACGACATTATCGTAATTTCTATAAGATTTTTTTATTGTTTCGAACAAAAAAATACGACCAATGTTGATAATTGATATTCATAAAATATACATAAAGCTAATTTTTTATTATATGTATATATTTTTGTAACATTAAGTTCTTTTTACCTATGTTATGTTTTTTAAAGCTCTATTAAATGTACTGATGTCACTTAATAATTTAATGTGCTTTTAACTTCTTTTAATTAATAATTTTGTTTACTTATAAAACAATATTGTATAATAGTGCTTCAAAAATATATATTTTTATCAACAGTCATATGACCAAGACGTTTCGAATGCTATTTTTTAGCCAAGAATCTTACCAGCGCGATTGCTATATAACATTCGCAGGCAAACGAATGCCTTGAGTTCATTCAAATGACGATAACTTTTTTTTTTAATGTACCGATTTTAATGAACCAAACTTTAGTAGTTAAGTTGAGTTAAAACAAAGCAATTGGTGAAACTTTTAAGTAAATTTACTCTCAGAGAAAAATGTGAACATCGTCCATATGTAATCGACAGACAGACAGACAGACAAGAAATTAAAAAAAAATTTTTTGCTTTCTATTATTCTTTTTAAGTGTCCCTCTATCCATTTCAGTCAAAATTACTATATGTACCGACAAAATGGTTTTACTGTCTTATTATATAGGAGATAGAGATAACATGTTGAAAGACAAATCTCTTTATCTCCCACTATAATAATAATAGAAAATACTAGTATAATATGAAAACTTATTTCACTATAGGATACAAAATCGATTCCCGCTTAAATTATTTTTTCTCCGTTATTCCGCGAACGCGTTGTGGGTTCGATTCTCACTCAGGGGAATATTTTTATTTTCACCTTCACGTTTGTTTTAGAAAGCATTTAAATAATAAATTCTAATAATGAAAAACATATATTATGATACATAATTTATTTGCTAAGCTGTTTATATAAACTTTTATGGTTTGATTCTCTTTACTTACGTAAGGTAATATAAAATTATTACTACCTATAGAAATGAAGACCCAACTCTTCTGCTATTTCAACATCTCTCTGCCACTGATTGTAACTGTCGCACGCTATATCTCCAGAAGAAGAGTCGTCTATTCTCTCCGGCTTAGTATGGACGAAATGATCCCAAATATTAGCGGATTTGTCTGAAAATTTGTTTAAATAAGCATAATAATATCACGTATTATAGCAATATGATGGAGGAACCAACGTGGCGCAGAGGCACAAGTGGCGTTGTGTTCCGCCACTCAACTCAAAATGCCTCGAAAATTCGGCGGACAGTGGGAAACGAAAGTATTAACGGGAAACAGAGCGTCTTCACACTAGGTTCCCAGATTCCCTCTGCCCTACTATATATACTCTGTACCCTGCTATGGGCGGAGTACAGAATGAAGCTAAAATAAAATTACACTTATTATAGTTATATATTTGGTTGATTGGTAGGTCAAGTCAGCTTCACGCTGCATCCCGCACGCAGCAGGGTAGGCAGAGGGAACCTAGTGTTAAAACACTCCGTTCCCCACTTTCCTCTGAGCCTGGAGGCATTGTGTGTTGAGTGGCGGAACTCAACGCCGCGCTTTGTCTCGACACCAAAGCGAAGAAATGAAAATATAAATATTAATAAATATTTCATTTCCTCGAGTGGGGATCGAACCCACAACCAGTCGATTTTACATGCACACTTTGTGCCCCTGCGCCACCACTGGCCCTGCTGATTGATAGGTGTGATTAAAAAAAACATTATCACCTACAGTATGGGGTGAAACTGTGATAGACCTTTTGAAAATGCCTTCTAGTTTCAAAAATTTAATTTTTATATGAATAATATGTATGCATTTATCTAGTTTAATCTTCTATGTAGATATTTTTTAAGAAAATTAATAACTAATAGCCCGCGAATTTGAATTTTTAAGTGTTCTATGCTCTGTATTCATACACTGTCTCGCTACTCTGCGATAGGCTTTTATATATTATACATATATAAAATTTATCCAAATTGGATTACAACCCACTACCTTTACAAATATGTATATGTATGGAAAAGTCTTACCGCTAGCATTCCAAGCGCCTTCTACTTGATAAGCAGCAGTCGCGGCACCGAACTTGAAGTGTGGAGGGAACTTGCCGCTCTGAGCTGCGCTTGAGCACACTAAAATGCTGAAATGTATTAATTAAAAAGTGATTAAATGGTTTCTTAGACAAATAAGCAAGAAAAGTCTCAAAAAAGCTTTTGTATATGTATAAAATAATTCATTCCCCGAGCGGGAGACGTAGTAGGTATAACCGCCGCATTTCCAGCCGTACGCTAGGGCCTCGAACAGAACTATTAATTTGTACCTATATATAATAAAAAAAAAAATTAAATTAAATTAAATTAAATTAGCTTCACGCTGTATCCCGCACACAGCAGGGTAGGCAGAGGGAACCTAGTGTTAAGACACTCCGTTCCCCACTTTCTGCCGAATTCTGGAGGTATTGCGTGTTGAGTGGCAGAACTCAACGCCGCGCTTAACCTCGACACCAGAGCGAAGAAATGGAAATATAAATTTAAGTAAATAGTAATAAAAATAGTAATAAAAACTTTTCATCTCCTCGAGTGGGGACCGAACCCACAACCAGTCAGTTTTGCAGTCACACCTCGTGCCGCTGCGCCACGACCGGCCTCTCTATATAATTATTTTCTAATAATATATATGTGTACTTTGGTTTTGTTTTTTTTTTCAGTTTGAAACTGTATCCTCCATATAGCAGGGTAAGCAGAGGGAAACTAATGTTGAGATACCCCATTCCCACTTTCTGCCGAATTTTCGCAACAAATAAAAGGCTTTGCCTTGTCACCAGAGCGAAAAAATGTGAATAATTACAAAGTACTAATTCCCCGAGTGGAAATCGAACCCACAGCCGTCGTGGTGGCTGTCACACGCTTGCCACTGCGCCCTAATTTATTTTTTTATCGTTATATTTTATCCCGCACACAGTTAGGTAGGGAGGGAGCCTGGTGTTAAGACACTTATTGTGAATTCTGAAGCCTATATTTTTACTCGAGAGCCTATATTTATATAGCCTAGAGCACTTCTAAAGTAAAACCAATAAATCCTAGTTCCAGATATCATTGCGTTTAAACAAATAAACAAATTCTTCCGCTTTATTATATTAGCATAGATTAGTATTAAAATGTTCAAAATTAGTTCAGTAATATTTGAGTTTATCTATTATATAAAAACTACACGATAATATCACATTAATATCTATACAACATTAACCTTCTTAAAATCTTAATAACAATTATTATTTCAGATGCAATATTATTTTTGTGTTCTTAACGTACAACGTATACCATATTGTGTGAGCTGACTTTTATTCAGTTCATTCAATTACATTTTTTCTTACTTTTTTCACTAAGTAAAAAAAATGTGATGGAATGGTAGTTTTAAGATAAGATAAGATATATATATATATATATATATATATATATATATATATATATATATATATATTTAAGAAAATAAATATTATTTATGTATAAATATAATAATTTGACAAGACTATAATAGAATTAATAAGTTTGCATCACGCCCATGCCAGCATTCACTTACGATAGTAAAATATTAAAAAAAAACTTATATGTAATAAAAAAAAAAAACTAACAAGTAAAAACAATTACATCCATAATATAAAATTTATCGTAGAACGTAACTTAAGACAGCGTCATAGACCATCTGTGACATAAACCACAGCCTATAATAGACTATTCTAGCCATTGACAGGTAAGACATCAGTAAGCCGTCAAAACGTCAGCGATATGAAGTAAACATTACTATATTAAAAATTATTAGCTCGTAAAATAGTGGGTAAATTACTATTTAGAGGAAATATTAGTGGTTTTCAACGATACTAGCACATAAACTATTGTACATAAAGATTAAAACGTTATAATAACAGTAATTGAGACAAAATAAGACCTTCAAAACTTCTACTTCTTAACGATTCTCTTCGCTCGCGAGGCCTGTGTTAGTGTTAGAGCTTTGCCCTGGAATCACTAGCAATTGAGCTCGCAGCGGGTTTAACTAATACCGGCAAAATATCCACTATTTTCATATTTTCTAAAGTCACCACCACACCATTGTTGCTGTTTAAAATTATATTTACTTTGTGCTAAAAATCTATTCATTTAATATATTCGTGGCGCAGGGGCACAAAGTGTGACTGTAAAATTGACTAGTTGTGGGTTCGATCCCCACTCGAGGAAATGAAATATTTATTTACATTTATATTTTCATTTCTTCGCTCTGGCGTTGAGGCAAAGCGCGGCGTTGACTTCTGCCACTCAACACATAATGCCTCCTAAACTCGGCGTAAAAGTGGTGGACGGAGTGCCTTAGCACTAGGTTACCTCTGCCTACCCTATATATATATATATATATATATATATATATATATATATATATATATATATATATATATATATATATACCTAATATATATATATTATTTGTTTATTGTATTTTTCTTCTTATTTGTTTATTGTATAAGTAGATGAAATGTAGACATAGATTGACGTAATTCACCAAAAAAATGTAAAATAAAAACATGTGCAATTAATTTTTTTTGAGCCTCAGAAGCAGTGTAGCACAATATAAGAAGCTCTTTTTTAGCGTCATGCTATATCCTGCATATAGCAAGGTCTCTGCCTAGAGGAAACCTGGGAACCTAGCGTTAAGGAGCCTCCGATTCCTTTAAGACACTTCCGTTCCCCACATTCCACCAAATTCTAGAGACATTGCGGTAGGCGGAACTTAACGCCGCGTTTTGTGTCGTTACAAGATTGAGATCCCTGTTACAATATTATTTTTTTGTGTATCTCGAGTAGGAATCGAACCCACAACCTGTCGCGCTTACAGTCGCACGCTTGTTTTTTTGCTCCACGACTGGCCGTTCTATTAGAAGTTAAAAAATTAAATAAATAAATCAGTTTCACGCTATATCCCGCACAAATCAGGGTAGGCAGAGGGAACCTAGTGTTAAGACACTCCGTGCTTTGCCTCGACACCAGAGCACATAAATGGAAATATATATTTAAATAAATATTTCTAAAGGAAATTAAAGGAAAATATTCCTTAGAATAAAAACACAATTTAATAAAAACATAACATTGCGTAGAAGTAAGAGCGCTTGGAGTATGTCCGAGAGAAGCATGTTTAAGTCTTGCTTAACGTTCAAATATTTAGAAAAATACAGAAGGACGTTGAGTTCCTCCACTCAACGATTCTTTAAGAATTCGGCGAAAAGTGGAGAACGGAAATGTGTTAATGACGAATAGAGTGTCTTAACGTTATATTCCCTAGGCTAATTTATGACCTAAATTAGGGTTATTATAGCCTATACCGATTTTATTTATTTGCTCAATACTTTATTACTTGTATATAAAATAACTACATACAAAATTAATTTAATAATAGTTATATACATAAGAACCAAAAATATGAACTTAACGATATGTTAGGATTGCGTATACGAATACGGTACGAGCTTACGGTTAATCTGAAAAAAAAATAAGATGATTTATATGAATGTACATATTTAAATAATGATTTCTTTAAAATAAAAATTAGTACGTAAATTTATTCAAAGTTTTTTCTTGATTAACATAATATGCTAACGGGTAGACAAGCATACATCTTATTTAAATATTATTTTTATAGTTTAATATATAACTTATATAAGTTAACAAACTTGAGTTTGCGGGCATATGCACTCATTTCGTATGAAATGAACAAATATAAATGTGTAGTGATGTTTTTCTATGAAATATATATATCTTTCCACTTTTCGGATTTTTTTGTTTATTTGTATTGTAAGTTTTTCGTTTGTGCCAAATTTCAACATTGCAGTGTTGGTAACAACGCTGTTAAACGGCAGCGAAACGTGGGTATTATATAAGAAGAATGAAAGAAAGATGAATGCCGTGGAGATGCGATCTCTTCGTAGGATATGCGGAGTCAGCTTATCTGATCGAATCCGCAATGCAGATACACAGAATGAAAGCGAGGATGTCACGGTGAGAATGAAGAAGAATTTGCTCAGCTGGTTTGGGCACGTCAAACGAATGAGTGATGAAAGAATGGCAAAAAACATTTATGATGGAAAAGTGAGAGATAGGGGGAGACCTCGGTTGACCTTCGAAAACACAATAACAAAGATACTGGAGGAAGGTCACGTAAAAAGCTTTAGGATCCCCCGAGGCAATGTATGAAGAGGTTGATGACAGTGGACGAGGCGAAAAAGGTATGAGAGACCGTAGCGTTTGGCGCTCCGTTCTCCTGGACTACCCCGCTAGGGATAAAGTTAGTTAATTTTCATTAAAACTACATCACGTGAGAGTTTTGAGTGACCGACGTAATTTGACTTATTTTTCCTACGAAAACTGAATTAAATATCAAAATTAAAATTGTCCTATAAGTTAGATTTTAAGCTATTATTACCATGCCAAAATTTATGCTATCCAGTAGTTTTCAGCGTTTCAAGTAATTTGCCTTCTTCAGACTTTTTTTTACGGAAACTAAAAGGACTACTTGATGGGTGATTTTTTAGCTTCTCTTATCGGTTTATTTATTCGCGGTCGCATTAACATATTTTTTATATATAATATTTAACACGGGGTAGTGGGCGGCGGTGACAATTTACCATCAGGTGACCCGTACGGTTTGTCTTTTCCATATAAATAAAATCAGTTAAGGTAGGCGGTAATAAGTTTAGGTAGGCGGTAAGTAGTAAGCCCGCACGGCAAACGCAGATTTTAACCTCGCTAGCTAGAAGTCTGAGATTAAGAATAGCCTATATATTGCTCTATATCTCCTTCTAATTTTCAATGTGAGTTCCATAACAATCGATTCAGATGGTCCGGACCAACAGAAAAAAAATGTTTGTTCCTATTTTAGGATCGTGTAAATAAGTATATGCGCTTAAAAAAACATGGTTATTTTGAAACAAAAACAGACCTTTCAAAATTACTAATTTTGGGTTTAAAACACAAATATACTCAGTAATAATAGTGGTTAATCTTATTTATCTTCTATGTACAGACACCGATCAGTAACGATTTTATTATAAGTGTAGACAATAGATAATATTTTATATACAAAAGGTGATCCGGTTACAATATATGTACTAACGGACGACTATATTTTATGTTTTTATTACTTTTCAAGGTCTAATAATATTATTTACGTTGTATTTATTTTATGTAGAAGTATTTTTCTTTGCTCTTCACTTATGTATATAGTTTTTTAAGCTTCTATGGGCTTATAGGAGATACCAAGAGAGGATTTGACAAAAATAATAGAGTAATCGAAAAAAGGGTTTTAGGTAAACATGGACCGTTGTGAACGCGATAGGCATGTCATTTCCGCAATCTCAATTGATTAATGATATCATGTTCTTTGATCTGCATTAAGGTTCACGGTTTATTGATGTTGATAAACTGATAATATAAATTACAGTCAGTAACTCTGCAACCGTGGAACTTAATAATAGTAACCATTTTTACGAGAATGCGAAAATTTGTTACAAGTAAGCTAATACTCCGACTCGCATTAAGCCGTTTTTTTTCGATTTTGGTTGTAACCACGTAGTTTTTTTTGAGGGTTGGATCTGCTTCTGGTTTTAAGTGGTATAGTCCACACACTAATTTGTGGGCTACCGCTCGTTTTAGTTATACAGGAAAAACAATGGGAACCTTTGTAATATAACGTAAACGGGCTCACTTCCATTGTCCACATTACATTTTGGCATTTTAGGATTGTATACACACACACACACAACAACACAGGGAAAGCGCCAGCTTTCAAATAAAAGAATCTTTAAAATCTGTTAACGAGTCAAAAATTTTGAAGCATTTGTTGCATAAAAAAAATGAATTCTGCCATCTTTAATAATTTATTTATTGACTCTCTCCTTATAAAAACATATTTACAAGTAATAATTGTAATTTACAGATATCTACTACATTATATTACGAGAAAATTTGTTACTTCCTATTACCATTTGAAAGAAATTATCTTATTAAAAATTAAAAAATTATATTATTATAAAAATCTAAAAATAATATCGTTGCTTTAGTGGTGAATAGAGTTATCTCACAAACGAGTATTACAAGCTTAGAGAGAACGAGTAATAAAGTGGAACGGTTAAAAAATATATAATTCCCACAATAATTGAAATTTGACTTATTATTTAGAAGATGCCCATCAGTTCGATTCCCATGAAAATGAAATATTTAAAATATTAATTTCCTCGGCGTTTAATTCCGTCGCTCAACACGCAATCCAGAATTCGGCGGAAATGCTGAACGGAAGTGTCTTATTGGGAACAGAGTGTCTTAATACTAGGTTCCCAGGTTCCCTCTACCTACCTATATACCTATACACCAAGAAGCTAAAAAATCATATATCATAATATGTGAGTTAACTCTCTTTCCAACCAAAGTGACTATATACAAATATTATAAATAAACTATATATATATATATATATATATACCTTACACAAAACATTTCAACCCACATTATTAACACTAAACTTTTTCATAAAAAATGTTAGAGCGCGATATCTATAACTAGATCCAAGTGAAACTGACGCTTAAGTATTACAGTACCTTATTTATAAAGACCATTCGTTATCTTTACAGCTATATATAATATTGTGCCTCAAAGGTTGCAAAAAAAGTCGTCGTTCAGTCAGTTTGAATGTTGTGTGCAACTTGGTATATGCCGTAGATTATAATTAAATCAGTTTTACGCTTTATGCCGCAAACAGCAGTGTAGGCAGAGGGGACATAGTGTTAAGACACTCCGCTCTCGCCTTTCCGCCGAATTTTTTGAGGCATTGCGTAATTAGTGGCGACAGTTAACGATGGGTGCCAAAGCGAAGAAATATTAATAAATAATAATTCATTCCTTTGAGTGGGGATTAAACCCACAAGCATCGCGTTACAGTCAAATCCTTGTGCCCCTGCGCCACGACGGACTTATATGACGTAGAAATATATGCAATTCTGATATACTAGTTGTTGCCCGCAACTTAATTTCTGTCCAGCTGTGGCCATTGCGATAATTTCCATTCCTGTTTCCCGTAGTTTTAGCTCTAAAATCTCATTTTACAGCGATTATTGTGAAGATTGAATGAAGAATCGGCCTCGGCTGTTAATATTTTGCCACTTTAATAGATATGTCTGTTCAGTATATTTTTTTTTTTATTCTTTAAAACACCAACATGATTAAACATAAAAAGACAGAAAGAAAAGCATTGGTGTAAGGGCCGGACTTAGCACACAGGTTATCTCTTCCATGCAACCCTTACTTTTACTTTTTTTGTTGATGTACAAACTTACTTAAAAGTCACATGCTATATATTACCTAATAATTTCAATTATATAATTATATAATAATATAAAAAAACAAAAAATAATAAAATTATTAAGTTACATAAACAATTATTATACATACTAGCGGACCCGGACGCGGCTTCGCCCGCTTAAACTATACGAATATTTACTAAATATATTTTCTGAAATTATTTTCAGTTTTCAATAGAATTGGTAAAAAAATATAAGCCTAATTAATCAAAATAAACCGAAAAATAGTAATCAGTAGAGAAAATTCTTATTATTAGAAAAAATACGTAACTAATTAAAATTAAGAAAAATAAAAAGTAAACGTAACCAAAGAAAAATATTAATTAAAAAAACTAATCAAAACAAGCTTTATTATTAATATTATCAACGTAAAATAAATATTTAAAAGTATTTAAATTAAAAATAACACGTATTCTATAATAATCTATAATCTATCTATACTTATAATAAATCTGTAGAAAAGTCGTTTCTGCACATTAAACATTTAAAAAAAAATTGCCAGGGTGTTAAATGAATCCATTTTCAACATTTTTGGAATTTTTGTCTGTTTGTCCGTTTGTCCGTTTGTTCGTCCGTTCGTCCGTTTGTCCGTTTGTCTGTTTGTCTGTTTATCTGTTTATGTCAACACGTATCACGTAAAAAGTACACAATAGATTTAAGTAACTTTTATACATAAAAATTACAAATAAATCAAAGTAGCTTTTAGTGTTTATTTCATTGTAATCGCTTCACTCTATCAAAAGATATAAGTGTTTAAGTTTTCAAGAAGTTTATATTTGAGATAGTAAAAAATCGATATAAGTAACGCTATCTATTGACAACTAATAGTAGGTACTAACGAATCTTAATACTCTCTTTCATACAAGTAACGCTATCTATTGACAACAAATAGTAGGTACTAACGAATCTTGATAACGCAAAAAACATTCTGTGGAGTTAAACACTAGTTACGACGGGAGGAATATTAATCATTTTAATACTTTAGCACAACATCGTTTTCGGTTAATATAATTTTATGTTAAGTGAAATTTAAATAGATGGCGCTGTGCATAAAAAACATTTTTATAGTTTGGAAAGGTTACCGCTACACTCTATCAAAAATAATGTACTTAAAGTTTTAAAGATATTTATATTAGAAAAAAAAGAAACATACGCAATGATATCTATTGACTACATATGATAATGAATGTTGATAACGCATAAAACATATTGTTGAGTTATTATTTGCTAAACGTTAATTACGTCATATAAGTGTAATCTATACTTATAATAAATTTAACATAAACATAGTAGTATTTTTCTAACAATGTTCGAATGGTTACAGTTCAATTGTAAGTCCAAAAAAATGACTTTAGAAACGTCTTATTTATTTGACTGTTGATAAATTTACGTATTTTTAAAGTACAATTGTTCAAAGTACTAACTACAAAGTAAACTAAATTGAATTGTTGGTGAATATTACCTTCGTAAAAGTCTAGCTTAGTCGTAATTATATTGAATAACAGTGATAAAGAATGACTTAATATTCAAATAAATATTTTGAATAGGTTCTTCAGTCCGTTCGTTCGTTTATGTTATTAATATTTTTTTAAGAAACATATAAAAAATTAACTTTTGGGAGCAACCTCTAAAAAATATCGTCCCAAGAAAAAAATGCTCTGACACTGTTTATAAAAATATCCCGTAGTATTATTTCATAACTTACAAGCGACACGTACCGACATTGCACTATTGCACCTGTATGTTGCATGTAAATCTGCCCAAAATCCTTATAAGATAACTTTGTTGTTTGTCCATCTGTCCGGCTGTCAAGACTATTTTGTATAAGATCGGTTAAAGGTTAGATACCTCAATGTTCAAGTCTATATTCCCTTAGAGCACAAAAAAACTATCTTCTAAATCATCGCAATCAAACGACGATGAAATATGAGGTTTTATGCTTCGTTTTTTGTCGCATTTTCTATTATAACTATAGGGTACTTCCCGTTTATAAACAATTACGAAATTTGTTAAGAAGTTAAAACTTACGGCACGTATAAAGGAAAATTACAAAATTATTTTTCAAAAAGTGGCTACTTATTGTATTTGAGTCACAGAACCATTAGGTACAAATTTTAATTTGTATTTATTTATTTATTTATCAGGCAAGCCAACGTAACATACAAATAATACAAGAACTTCAAAAAAGTACAAAAATATAAAAATATTTTACATTGTACATCACACTTATAGGTTAGCTCAACATGATTATGAATAAAAACAAGTGTTCTAAAACCAAATATCCTACATCTGTAATTAATTTGATAAAAAAATAACAACTTAATTAGTTATTCTTTTGGTGTATCTCCATTCATGAAACTGGTTCGAAACTCTCGGGGCATGAGTACGACTTGAACTTGACCGAAAATGTTGATTATTTTATAGATTATATAAAAATGCTTAAAAACGTGCTTTCTATGTATATTCTGTATACCAATTATATATTTAACTAAAAATATATGTTACTAATTTAAAAACTGTACAGGAGCTAATATAAGTTATTTTACAAAGCATATCGTGAATACTTATCCAAATCAATTAATTAATAATTAAGGCTGTTTTTAATATCTATATTTCTTAAATGAATAATCATGTAATTCAAGCGGGCAAAGCCGCGAGGAGGCCGCTAGTCATAAATAAATATTTCATTCCCTCGAGTTAAGATCGAACCCACAACCAATCGATTTTACAGTCACACTTTGTGCCCCTGCGCTACGACTGGCCTCAAGGTACAAGGTGACCAATTAAATTTAAATAAAACTAAAAGTGTCTGCGTTTGTTGCAAAACTTTTACTGTATAAACAAAACTTGGAAAGAGCAAATTGTTCTCAGTTTCCAAATCTTTCGAAATTGCAAAATAGATATTATGAAGGTAATGGTCCCTTGAATGTTCTCAATTCGATTTTACTCGTGGACAAACTCAGATAAATCCAGAATCTAAAAGCAAGTGTAGCATTTTTTATACTATAATAATATAGTTTTAATAACAGAGTTTCATAGTCTACCCTCCATTCTGATGAAAATTACCTCTTTAATATTTAAGATTGGCAAAAACAAAATAAACTATGTTTAAGTAAATAGTGCATTGTCGCATATTCTTGGCTGGTTTGATTAATAATTATAAGATAAGATAAAAAGTCTTTATTGCACACTTATATAGGATTAATTACATCAGTTTTTAGAATATAATATGCACAAAGGCAGCCTTATCACTAAAAGTGATCTCTTCCAGGCAACCAATCTGAAGATAGGATACATCTAAAAGTGAGGGCATAATTATATTTTAAATAGTACAAAAAAAACTATTGAGATGCTTACTAAATGTATTGAGTTTACTATTAAGAAACTAAATTATAATCTTGTTGTTAAAGGAGAAATTTCCCAATGTGATGGGAGCAGTAACATCAGTATAGGTATAACTATAGATTCCATATTCCAGTGGTACATCTTATCTAATACTAATACTTACAGATAAATTGAAATCACGTACATAAATAAAAAAGTAAGGCAAATCACGGATGTTGACACTGCCGGACTAGTTTATTTTAACTGCTTTCATAGCAATCTTTTTTATGGATTCCCCATAGCAATAGGGCAGAGCAAATATAAATTCAATATTTACTCTCCAAAAAAGAGATCGACTTAAAACCTAAGGGCTGAAGAGTTATTTGTGAGATGTTTTCTTTTTTATATTTGTTTTTATATTTTTACCCAGATGCTCACAATATAATACAATATATTACTGCTCACAATATATTACTTTAATATTTTGTTTATTGGACAACGTAATCAATGTTATAACTAAAATTGTGATAGATATATGATAGGAACGAGAAATAATGATAAGCTTATAACGGCAAGTTATGACTTCCGAAAAGTTAACAAATCTTAAATGGGTTGACCCATTGGATGGGTATCTGTAATAAACACTTTAGGAATCTTCTAATATTATAGGTTCAACGGGGTAAATATTAAAAACCACAATTCGTAAATTATATCAGCGTTTTAAAATGCGGGACTGGTCGCCACGTCACGCGTATCAGAAGGCGTGTCGGGCAGGCCCGGCGTCGAGACACATATCTACATTATGTATTATCTATACTAATGAGGCCAATGAAGCAGAATTCGGCAGAATTCGAAAAAAATGAGGAACGGATACATACAACTTACCCTGCTGTCTGCGGGATACAGCGTGAAGTAGATTGTTCTAAATAAATTTATACCATATTCCTTGGAATTTAGATCCTTTATCAAAATACTCATATTCTTTTTATCAATTTTAGTAAGAAGATCTTGTAAAATTGTTTTGAACCACTTCATGTAGTCCGTTTGGCTTAAAAATTTATCTACCTATCTGGATTCGATAAAATTGAATATTTGAACAGTAGGAATCCGTTAGGAACAGGTAAAGATAGATTTTTTTATTATATATTTTGCCGTTGCAGGAGGCGACTTGTGTATATACAGAGTGTTTTTGTCATCATCACTTTAAATGAAACCACAGTTTTAACTTCTCTATAAAAGCCTAATACAATTAAGAAATAGAGGTTTTCCCAAAAAATTAAAAGTGACTATTATAAATAAATAAAAAAATTATCGTTGTAAAATAACATACCATTTGTAAAGAATGACGTAAACAGACACTAACGAATCGAGTCATAGCGACTAGCGTAGGTAACGGCGGTGAAGTGATGTTAAATCAGCGCAACACTTAGGTGTTTGCACTCATTAATATATTACGATATACGTCTAGGAGGATCTGGTCGACATATTCTGTTACAGCCCCCGTATGAGGTCTAGAAATTTCGTAGCATTTAAATTACCGTCAATTAAAACTGGCCCTAGTGTATTATTTTGATAAATGCCAGCGAACATAAATTAAATTAATATCCATGTAGTCAACAGAAGTGAAGCGAGAGCATGCCATCTTAAAATCAAAACACTAACTAAATTTTTTTAGGTAGGGTTTGAAATATTTTATCCTATATGCTGCTCTCGTACAAGAAGCGCAGACCCTGTATATCACAGAAATTGCCTAAGGAAGACCAAGATGCGGGTAGTAAGGCATTCTGGTCACTCGCGAAAGCGGTCGAGGCGAACTTCTGTCGATCCTCTTTGCCGCCCTTGCAAAGGCCAGATGGTTCGCTTGCTCACACTGCGGAAGAGAAAGCGAACTTGTTTGCTTCTCTTTTTGCAGAAAATTCGCGTCTAGATGATGCAGGTAAAACACCACCATCATTGCCTCACGCCGACTGCTCTATGGCAGCTGTCCGCATTCGCCAAAAAGAGGTACGCGTAGCCCTGCAAAATCTAGATGTGAATAAGGCAAGCGGCCCAGATGGCATTTCTGCAATTGTGTTGCGGAACTGTGCGCCTGAGTTGTCTCCAGTTCTGACACGCCTGTTTCGACTCTCACTAGAGACTGGAGTAGTCGTGTCGCCACCCAAGTCGTGGAAGCTTGCAAACGTACAACCTGTGCCCAAAAAAGGTAGTCGGGCAGACCCTGCTAACTACAGGCCGATATCGGTCACCTCTATACTCTGCAAGACTATGGAGCGTGTACTGAATAAACGACTTGTGGCATATCTGGAGGATAATGATCTCCTAAGCGATAGCCAATACGGATTTCGTCAGGGGCGATCGACAGGAGATCTCCTTGTGTATGCCACTCACATATGGAGCGAGGCTATCGAGAGATATGGTGAAGCCCTTGTCGTGTCTCTCGATATCTCTAAAGCTTTTGACAGGGTCTGGCATGCAAGCCTTATAAGTAAGCTTCCCGCATACGGACTACCGACTGACCTTTGCAAATGGATATCAGACTTCTTGAGTGAGCGATCGATACAAGTGGTCTTGGATGGCTGCGTATCTGATCAATAGGTTATAAATGCCGGAGTTCCTCAAGGTTCTGTTCTGTCCGCAACCCTATTCCTGCTGAACATCAACGATATGTTAACACCCGGTATCGTTGGGTACGCTGATGACAGTACGGTTGTTGACAAATATGTGTCCAATGCTAAGGCCAGCCGGAACGAAATCCAGTCTTGTCGAGAGTCTATGATCGATCGTTTGAACCTGTGCCAGGTTCAAACGATCGATCATAGACTTCAGGGCGTCTCCGAATGGGGCGATGCCAATCTTGTCAGGTTTAACGCTACCAAAACTCAGGCGTGTTTATTCTCTGCAAAACGGAGCCCCTTCGATCTTGCTCCGACTTTGCGAGATGCACCCGTGATGATAGCTGATCATCTTGAGCTTCTTGGCATGAACCTCACGTCATATTTGAACTTTGGCCGTCACATCGAGTCTTTAGCTACAACTGCAGCTAAAAAAGTAGGTGTCCTCTCAAAGGTTAGGCAGTATTTCACTCCGGGCCAGCTTCTCCAACTTTATCAAGCTCAAGTCCGATCATGTATGGAGTACTGCTGTCACCTCTGGGACGGCTCTGCTAAATATCAGCTAGCGACCTTAGACTCGATTGAAAATCGCGCCAAGAAGCTCATTGGCGACACAGCGATTGTTGAGGCAAAGCTGCAAAGCCTTGAACATCGTCAAAAAGTAGCCTGCCTGTCGATATTTTACAGGATACATTTCGGAGAGTGTGCAGCAGCGCTGCATGACTTAGTACCCTCTTCTCCTTTCCACCTGCGGGGCACTAGACGTAGGCAGGGATTTCACCCATATGTTGTCGATATACCACCTTTTCGCACGCAACGCTTCGCCTCCACTTTCATAATGCGAACTGCTAAAGAGTGGAACTCCCTGCCTGCTGAACTGTTCCACGACAAATATAACTTGGCCCTTTTCAAGGCAAGAGTAAATAGGCATTATCTGGGTAAGCATGCTCCATCATCGTTCGCATCGTCACTTACCACCAGGTGAGATAGCGGACAAATGTTTGACAATAAAAAAAAAAACCAAGATAAAAAGAAAAAAAAAATTAAAGATTTTTCTTTAGATAGAAGGTGTAGATATCGTCTTTCTTTAGTACGTAAATAATTGTTTTGTTAATGTATATGATGTAACATTAAACATTAGTACCTATCTAAAATTTGTTGGTTTTGTTGTTTTTATTTAGTTTTTATTTTGTAACATTTATCAAGTTGAATGAATTAATGTACTACTATATAAACAGATATAATGTAAAAACTCGACCTTGATAAGTATTTATTTATATCTTTCATAGAGATATGATCACTTTTTTGTGCACTCTTTATTTTTGAGAATTAATTTGAACAAATATATATTACGATAAAAATTACAATCATATCGTGAAATTTTGTTGTTATGTAATTAAGAATATTTAGTATTTATAGTATTTTTTTGTTTAATAAGTAGATATTAAACAAAAAAATACTACCTATGGGTATTACAAAGCATGGGAAAAAAACATATTTTAGCCACATTTTGAATTCTTGTACCTTATGAAAAACTATCCACATTCTTATCAGCAATCTCAAATTCAAAAATATTATATTACCATATCGGCGAAAAAATATTCAAAATCACTTGAATTAATTATATCCTCATGATTGAAACTGTAGGTTATGCGTAACTAGGGTAATAAAACAATATTATGGTATGAATGAGCTGGTGTGATAATAAAGCCAAGACCTGAATATTGGAACTCTTCAGAGGTTACTACTAGTAACTATTCAAGTTTAGGCTCATATAATTTATGGTATCAATTTGTGTAGAAAAGCATGTTTTTCTTACCTTTTTTTAAATTCAATAAAAAATAAATAAATCAGCTTCACGCTGTATCCTGCCCACAGCAGGGTAGGCAGAGGGAACCTAGTGTTAAGACACTCCGTTCCCCACTTTCTGCCGAATTCTGGAGGCATTGCGTGTTGAGTGGCAGAATTCAACGCCGCTTGCTGCTTTGCCTCGACACAAGAGCGAAGAAATGGAAATATAAATTTAAGTAAATATTTCATCTCCTCGAGTGGGGATCGAACCCACAACCAGTCGGTTTTACAGTCACACTTTTTGCCGCTGCGCCACGACTGGTCTCGCAATTTAAACTTAATAAAAATTTAATAATATGCTAAATAATATACTGGAAAAAGAAGTCGGTGAAAAATCGCCAATATCAAAGATTTTATTCTCCATATTCTGAGTCCTTATTTACTAAACCAAACAATCTTTTAACAGAGTGCCTAAAAATTAACACAGAAAATAATTCGTTAGGACATTGAAAATAGCATAACATCGGTCGACGACTCTTATATTATCAACAATATGAATGTCCATTGGATAAATATTTCGTATTTTGATATACACTTGAGATTATAAAACGAATAAGCGATTTAACATATTATCCGTTCTTATCGTGGGTCTTTACATGTGATAGTAGCAAATACGATTTCCACGCTACTGAATACTTGTGTCTTTGTTTATAGTTTTTTTACTTTAGCATATAACAAACAGTAGGGATTACAAATAATAAGAGCTGTGTAATATAATAGCCTATGTATTATTGCTATAAATTTACTATTCAAACCGTTTTACCAGTAGTTCCTGAGATTATCTCGTTCAACCAAACAAACTCTTTAGCTTCATAATACATTTGTAGCGCTAGAGCGAATTCTACTAGTAAGACATTGTTCTTTAATTTCCGTCTATTTTAGAGATATCTAAACATCTATATATCAAGAACTCATATACTTTATACTTTTTATTAGCTTCGCTATAGATATTTTTGCGACTGTAAATGCGTTAAGTTGTGGGTTCGATTCCTACTTGAGGAAATTGAATGAATATTTAATGGAGTTTCACCACTCAACACGCTATGCCTCCAAAATTTGGCGGAAAGTAGGTACGGTTATTTATAAATTAGAACGGAGTGTCTTAAGTGTTAAGACACTCTGTTCTCATTTATATAGCCTGCTATATGCGGGATCCTATTTCTATTCTTATTATCACTACCTAATTTAATTAATAAAATAATAATATAGACAAAATTACAAAATAATAATATTTTCATATATCTCATACTTTTATTTCCTTTTCCGAAGAAATTAATTATCTTAATACCAAGTTAAATCTAAATCTTATCAGTATATTTAAAAAATAAAAATATCACTTTTCATTATGTAATGAAATTGATTATGATAATCTAAATCCCAGTAAAACCATAAATATGAAATGAGTCAAGTCCAATATTGAATAATGCGACGCTCTCGCCTTCACCGACAAAAGAATTGAGTTCATGCTTTTTACGTGACCTTCCTCCAGTATCTTTGATACAATGTTTTCGAAGGTCAACCGAGGTCTCCCCCTATCTCTCTTACCACTCACTTTTCATCATAATCATATCATAAATCGATCATAAATCGTTTTTGCCATTGTGCCCAAACCAGCTGAACATGTCCTTCTTCATTCTCAACGTGACATCCTCTCTACCTGCCATTCTGTGTATCTTCATTGCGGATTCGATCAGCTAAGCTAACTAACTGATGCGGAGTTCCGCATATAATATCCTACGTAGAGATTGCATTTCCACGGCATTCATATTTCTTTCATTATTCTTCTGTAATACCTACGTTTCGTTGCAGTATAACAGCGTCCGTGCCAACAGTGCATTGTGCACGGCCAAACGCGCAGCTTTGCTGACGTTTCGCCGTCTCACCAATACAGCTAAGGCTCCGTTAACCCTTTTACTGGCAGCAATACGCTTTTCCATCTCGTATCTGCTATCTCTATTGAATATACTACCCAGATATACCACTTCATTCGGAATATTACTTTACCATTTATTACTTATATTACTTTACAATTATCTCAGGAGCATTTATTATTATTTATTCTTTTTTACTGTTATAAATAGCTATGTGGTGCCAAAGCGTGTTTGGTAAGATTGATTTATTTGATAGGTCTTAGAAACTAGTGCTCAACTGGCACGCTCGAAACGGCTGACGACAATACTGAATTTAGATCTTAAGCCTCTTGTTTTAGTGCTAGTGTTGCCCTCTTGTAGATTTTCTGAGAACTATTACGATAACAACACACTACAATGTGAACATCGATATAAAGTTGTTTTAGTTTTTATAGTAGTTCACTGATGGCGTTCTCTGGTGTAGAGATAATATAATTGGGTAAAATATTAATGTTGTTTTTTTTAACTCAAATTATTTTAATACATTTTTGTCAATTTTGATCTGTATAATTTTATTTTCACACAGCAAAATTGTTCATTATACAGCACAAGAAACATACATCTTGCACTAAATTATTATTTATCATTGTTTTATAGTCTGTGCACGTAATGTTGCACTGTGTAAAAATTGGTAGTTTATTTAATCATTTTTACGTTTATATTGATTTAATAACTCTTATAATATTTTACAGAATCGAAGCCACAACACGAAAACGATTCCGCAAAGGCAGAAGATTTATCTCAGAAAGAAGATAAATTTTATTAAGCAAGCATGACCATGTGTACATTTATCAGTTTATATAATCTTTACGGGATAATCTCAGTGTGAAATTTTCAAATCAAAATCCAAATGTACTCCAAGTTTTTGTGTGGATTTTTGTCAAAACTTAGTTGTCTATTTATTGTACTTGCGAAACTTGTCAATATTAAGTTATAATACTTTGATAGATCAGTCACAGAATCATAGATTGTCAGGTGTTATTCTTAGATTGTAGTCCAAATTTATTAGTTTAAAGTTTGTTGTGTTATTTTTGTCGAAAATCTTGTTGTTGATTATACTAGCGGCCCGCCTGCGGCTTCGCCCGCTTTAACTACATGATTATTCATTTAATAAACAAAATTGATTAACAATTATAATTACTTCTAATATGAGTCTTTATTACTTTACTCTGTTATATTCTAATATGATTTTTTTACTACATTATCGTAATTTCTATAAGAATTTTTGATTGTTTTGAATTAAAAAATAGGACCAATGTTGATATTTGATATTTATAAAATATACATAAAGCTAATTATTTATTACACGTATATATTTTTGTAACATTATGTTTTTTTACCTATACAATATACTCTGTCAAATGTGCTGATGTCAGTGAATAATTTAATTTACTCTTTCAAAAACAAATAGCCTTAAATGTTGTGTAATTGGTAAATATGTAGTTATTACAGAGTACACGTAGAAAAGCTGTTTTTAGGCATTTTTATATAGATTTATTTCAAACGAACTAACGAGCCAAAAAATCTATGTATTTACTTAATATTTCTTTGAAGATCAAATCGGTTTTTATTTCTTTTTTGAATTAATCACGACTTAAATTTAACTGTTATGATTTATGAAGATAATCTCCACTAACAATTCAATTTTGTTTACTTTATTGTATAAAATATTGTATAATAGTGCTTCAAAAATATATATTTTTATCAATAGTCATATAACCAAGACGTTTTGCATGTCATTCTTTAGCCAGGAATCTTACCAGCGCGATTGCTATATAACATTCGCAGGCAAACTAATGCTTATATTATTCTTTTTAAGTGTCCCTCTATCCATTTCAGTTAAAATTACTAAATGTACAGACAAAATATTTTTACTGTCTTATTATATATAGAGATATAAGATAAGATAAGATTACATTATCTATTACCTAAGTAATACAAACACTACAATATGTACGTAGTACGTACTTGGATGGCTACGTTTACATTTTTAAACATTTTCTAACAAAGTATTATTCATTCCTTACTATATAAAACACTTTAAAAATGTGTCCAGAGGCCAGTCGCGGCGCAGAGGCCCGAAATGTTACTGTAAAATGTTGGTTTTACAGTAACGGTTGTGGGTTCGATCCCCACTCGAGGAGAAGAAATATTTACTTAATTTTATATTTCCATTTCTTCGCTCTAGTGTCGAGGTTAGCCTAGCGCAGCGTTAAGTTCAGCCACTCAACACGCAATGCCTTCAGAATTCCGCAGAAAGTGCGGAACGGAGTTAACACTAGGTTCCGTCTGCCTATCCTGCTGTGTGCGGAATACAGCGTGAAGCTGATTATTACTTTAAAAATGTTAAAATCATATTATATATTTATAATCTACGCAAAAAATAAAACACCAATTAAAGTTCATTATTTATATAATTATTAATTAATTCTGTACTCCTAGTACGTATCACGTTAGTGTAGTAATGAGCAGAGTCGCGCGGTGTTCTTGTGAGCTCGGGAGAGTTAAAATCCACTCCGTAGAGGCCGAATTTGCTTCTGAAATATGAATATTTAGGTAAAGTTATAATATTTAAATGAGGAACGGAATGTCTTGATACTAAGTTCCATCTACTTATCTGCGGGATAAAGCGTTATTTTTAAGTGTTTAAGGATGTAATAAAATTAAGATTGATTATGTAAAAATTAAGGTAAAATGAAATAAAAATGTCTACACAAGGTGCTTTTTAAAAGAAAAAAGAAAAGTAAATTTGTGTGTGTTACTGTATTATTAACCTTAACTTTTATTTACTATTGAATTTTTAGTACACCAACAATATATTTTTATCAGCTTCACATTGCATATTGATTGATAGCACCTCGTCTAATAACAGTGCGCCTGGAGTTCGACGTTTCATCGACGCTTATTTTAAACCGTAGCAATGGTAACCTGTATTTTTTGCCCTATCATATAAAAGTGTGGAAACAGAGAGAGAAACAGCAAAAAGTCACATTTCACATACAAATAACAGATATAGAATTACTAAACATTTTAAAAGACGTGTTTCTGTTCGGTATACATAGAGTGCAAATTTTTCCTATGATAACAATTTTTTTAAAGTGGCAATAATATAGCAAAAATCGTGCAATCAGGTTTCAAATACATCTTAATAAAACATTACAAACTAAAACTAGACCAATTTATTCTTATTATGTTGACTTGTTTAATAATAATTCTATAAAACACATAGGTACATTTTATATACAACTCCCATAGAAAAACTTAGAGATAGTCATTTTAACACATTTACCTAAACCGTGCGGGATTACCTACATGCAACTAGTACCATACTACCTATACCTATCTACTGCTTACTATTAATTGACATGATCACACGACACAATGCGTCGATTCGTATAAAATCGCCGCCACAGCTGGAGAGGATATATATTATCATGATTCATCGACACGCTTTGCTTTATCAGGGCGGAGAAATACCAAAAAAAATTCCCCCAACGGAAATCGAACATACAACCAGTCAACCATCGCGTTTGAAGTTAAATGCTGGCACACTGCGCTACGACGATTAAAAGAATAATTTATTTAAATTTTATGACATAAGTATTTTATTCTTTTGTAAATGCTACCAAAAAAAATATAATTAGCTATGTAAATTAAATAGAATTTCTAAATAATAAAACAGCAAAAACAGCAACAAAAAACTATTAAACCATAAAAACAGGAAACAAAACACATAGACTAAGAGGTCGCGGGATTTTTCGTAACGATCACGGATACGGCCATATTGAATTCCATGGGTTGTGGAGCAGTCCCCTCATGTGAATGGTCTCGGTCTGCCTGCTCTCAGTGGTTGCAACTCCGAGATATAGAGCTTAGAAGAGGCTTCATTGTTACGAAAAAAAAACGATCAGGGAAATGGTCAGTTTTGGTGCATACTCAAAGTATGACGTCTCCTTATTTGAAATAAGTTGGTCTGCCGGCTCTCAGTGGTTGCATTTCCAAGATATTGTTAATTAATATTGTTGCGAAAAAAAAACGATAATAGAGATGATCAGTTTTAGTATCAATTCGAAGTATAGAGTTCCCACAAGTAAAATGAGTTGGTCTGCCAACCCTCAGTGGTTGCATTTCAGAGCTATCATAATTTAAATACTATATATAATTTGTAAAGAAAGTCTAAAAAACATCTAAAACTTGCATAATGCACGAGTTTTTCAAGTGGATGCGAGCCGCTGTTGTGTCTATTTTTGTTCA
>JAATLQ010037024.1:21775-46368 GCA_013421005.1 Heliconius erato x Heliconius himera | reverse complement strand
ATTCAAAGTTAAAGTTTACCAATTTATAAAAAAAAAAGAAAAAACAAAACAAAACATCGATGTTAGCTAACATCGATGTTAGCTACTATCGATGTTAACTAACATCGATGTTAGCTCACAACATCGATGTTAGCCAACATCGATGTTGTTCTTTCGAATTTTATCGAACATCGATGTTACAGCTTCGATGTTGACATCAATGTCAACATCGATGTTTTTCTAACATCGGGCATCCCTATTACAAACTATATATAATTGTCTAATGACAATTTTTCAAAAAGTACATTAAAATGTTTTTACATTTTTGCTATATCTAAGAAATCCAAACAATATACAATTTTGACAAGTGACAATTACAATATGGCAATCATCGATTTTCTAATCAGTTAAAATATCGATTTTGTATTAAATAAAACATTGTAATATCGATGTCAGCCGGGACACATAATTTTCAAAATGATTAATTTTATAGTCGATTGACAAAAAGAAATTAGAAAAAATTTTACACCCTTATGTTTTAAAATTTACTTACTTTTTTGATTTTTTATTTTATATAAAATGTCATGTGATATTGTATTTGTTAGAGTTCCGTACTTTTTAAGGAAAAAGGAACCCTTATAAGATCACTTTGTTGTCCGTTCGTCTGCCTATATGTCAATATTTTATCTCAAGAAAGCTTGGAGATATCGAGTTGAAATTCAAATCATATACTCGATTTACGGTCCTATGATTTTCTAAAATAAAAGTATTTCTAAATTTACTTAAAAAGAGATATGACCGTTTATTTCACAAAAAACATATATTTCGACACTATAAAAAGAATCAAAATTAATAAGATACTTTCGGTTCACCACGAATTAAGATATTTGGCAGCTTGCATCTACATGCAGTACTAGGTCAGAAAAAAACTGAAAACTATACATTTGCGGTTAAAATCTAAAAATGATAGGCTTAAAAGGAGGGTAAAATTTTGTAGTAAGCTCAAGAGGTATCGGATGAAAGGCTTGAGCTAAGCTAAGCTTGAATTTCAGAAAAACCTCGAGATCTCCAATCTTTGTACGCAATTCTTGCCAGGCAGTAGGCTAGCCCGGCTCGTGCTTGTCCGGGTTTTTTATTTATGGATGACGATTGGTGCAAAAAATGTCGATGTTGGCTAACATCGATGTTTATCGAATATCGATGCTTTAGCTTCGAATTTTATCGTACATCGATGTTTTTCTAGCATCGGGCATCCTTAATGGCAAAGTGCTAAAGGCATGTTACACGCTTGCCGAAACTCACCAAGTGTCTATACAGGTGGTGACACATATATACTAATGAGTAAATGTTTACAGAGTCTGGTTCAATTCATTCACAATCGCTTTCGCCATTTACACGCTGGCGAGTGCGATGACAGATGTGGATGTTGCTAAGTTATTTTAGCTCTTCTGTTAGGCTAGCCACACTAGCAAAGTGATACAGTCGCTCAGTAGCTTTATTTGTATAAGTACGTGTTAAATCTAAAATGGTTAGAACGAAAAAGCCGTTGCTTTAGTTATTGTATTTAGCTTACTTACAAAAATAAAAAAAAATACTGAAAAAAAAACTGAATTTAATAATTTCAATATATATATGAACTACAATTACAGAGATCATTCATGACTGGAGACCGACATCAGACCGATGAAATGAAATATTAATTTCTTCGGTCTAATGTCGAGGTAAAGTGCAGCGTTGAGTTCCGCCACTCAACACGCAATGACCCCAGAATTCAGTGGAAAATGGGAAACATGCCAAAGGTATTGTTCCAACGAACCACTGCTTAATACCATTGTGAAGAATGTTCGCCTCATTAATATGGTAATTAATAGAATTATGCCCTTAGGTTCCCTCTGCCTACCCCGGTGTGTGTCAAACAGCGTGAAGCTAATTTAACTAACAGAGGATGTTTTAAATTTGATTTAGTAAATATCGAGCAGTTTTTTTAACGTATTATTTTTCCTGACTTTATCGCAAGTAGTAAGTAAATTCCATGTTTTAATAAATGCTATTAAATATTGTTTTTCCGTGGGAGGAGTAATATCAACATTATTTTTGCCATTTACACTGTTTTGATGAGTTGAAAAGTTTTACATATACATATGTAACTTTTAATTTTCGCGACGGCATGAGATAAAAGATAAACACGTCAAAAATCGTGCATATCACGATCGATGGAGTTAATTATATAAAAGTTCGAGAAACAGATTTTTTGTATACATTATGTCTCATGACAATGAATAGGTATAGATATTTTATGTAACATTTTTTATTGTTGGCAACATAGATTTGACGTTGACAAACGCGAAATCATTTTCTTTTTGACTTTTGTTGTTACGTTGACATTCATGATTTGTTAGAAAAATATAGCAGTTGGGACGAAAATGGAAAAAATTACAAATTTTATTTGGTGTTGCGTAGTATACATATTGGTATTATTATCAGTAACTTGTACAGCAGAAGAATGTGTACCAAAAGGACCTTGCTCTTGTGAATTTTTAAATGGCACCGGTATTGACTTAACGCCTGCCGTAAAAGCATTATTTTATAGCACACAGACATATCAATTAAAGAACAATGGAACGCAATATGAGTTGAATACATATTACTACCATCCTTGCTTCGATGTGTTACTTAAAGAAAATTCAACAGCTGCAGTTAACACGTGCGTGAAGCCACTATCGGTAAGAATATAAAATTTTAAGTTTTGTTTCATAAATTTTCCTTGTTTGTACAGTCTTTATGACTGTATACTACCTACCTATATATAAAATAAATGATATCTTAAGACTTCTTGTTTAAATAATATATTATAGATTAAGCCAAACCAGTTTAAACTAATGTTAGCTTTTTTATTTCTACATTAAAAAATAATTAATTTCAGATATGTCGACATAAAAATATCATGAGCTTGAATTCAACAGACACATTCAAAATAGATGGTGGTAACAATGAATTTTTGGGGCAAACAAATGTATCTAAGTTTAGTGCTGATGGATTATCAATTGTATACTTCAATCCTCCATCGTAAGTATATACTATATTTTATATTTAATGAATAATCTAGATTAATTATGCTGTATTTTGCATATGGCAGCGTAGGTAGAGGAAGTCTAGTGTTAAGAACTGTACTCATCACACCTGTTTTTTTATTTCTATGAAATTCCTCCAATCTTTAGGACAACAGGAGTAGCAAAACTCCAGGCTTTGTCTTGTTACCAGAGCAAAGAAATAAAAATCAGTCCCCTGACTGAGAATCAAACTTAATACTGTTGCTTATGTTGCTTAGAGTCAGTTGCTGTGCCGCTACATCTCAATGGTGTCAGCACATTAAACAATTAATTATTGAGGTCATTAGAGAGTCAAATAGTCTGACACTAAATATCATGGTGGTTGGTTCACTCGTAAAGATTGAAATCTAGGAAAAAAATTATCATAATAAATCATTTTTATCAAAAAAATCATGTTTGGTAAGATGAAGTACAATATTCAATTCTACCATTCAACATGCTACATCTTATGGATGACTCATCGGATAATGGATGTATGAGATAAAAATAAAATTTTAAAAATAATTACTATCAAAATATTAATTAATTTAAATAGTCAAATTTAAACAAAAATATTTTTAGTTTTTTCTGTATTTTTTATTTATTACATAGCATATATGCTATGTGTTATTTAATAGTACTCAAAATGTTATATTTACAAGTACAACTGAAACAAAATTCATATTATAATTTTAGCATATAAATTGACATATAGTTGAGACAAATTACATTATTTATATGATGGCTATTTTATTTATTTAAAAGTATTTATCACAGTACAATCAGTTTATGTAACATAATCATTTTAATTACAATACAAATAAATTAATCACAGTAGGAAAAAATTCAACAATATATTTAGTAATCAAAATCTATAATCATTAATGCATAGTTTAGAGCATCAACAATTTTGTACACTACAAGGAAAACTGGTTTTGTAAATTAATGCTGTCCAAAATATTCAAAGTTTCAAATAGTAATAGAACCAGTTTGAGGTCAGGTTGATACTGTGGTGCCCATAACCTGTTTAAAAAGGAAAAGTAGGGCCCATTTATATAAATTTATATAAATGAGGATATCTTGGTGCAGGATCAAAACACCTGTTGTATGTTAGATTCAGACTCAGTGAAATTAATTATTTTTCTTTTCTTACTCTGGTAACACTACAAAGGCTGGGTTTGAGTTCCTCCGCTCAATATGCATTGTCTCAAGAATTGGGTGGAATGTAGGGAATAGAGTGTCTTAACACTATGTTCTCTCTGCTTGACTTGCTATATAGGGGATACAGCTAGGTAACATCTAATAATATGATATTATTGACATTTAAATTTGATGCTAATATAAATTTAAAATAAAAATATTTTATTTATCAAAAAGAAAAAGTGATTGATTTTTCTAGCTAATAAACATACAACCTATCAATGCATAAAATTCATAATAAGATGAAATAGAATTAAGAAATGTTGATGATATAAGTAAACTGTTTAGAGGTTGTTGTAGCGAAATAGGTTTTTCCTTTTGTAGACATGATGGTTGTGAGTTTGATCCCTACTTGTATGGGTGAATTATTTTCATTTCCCCGCTTTGGTGGTTAAAGTGCGGCATTTAATTTTGCCACTCAGCACGAGATGTCTTAATAATCGAGTGGTGCATGGAGAATGGATTGTCTTAATATGAAATTTCCACTGCATACCCTACTTTTTGCCGCTCAATCCGTGAAACTGGAAAAAGCTGTTACTAAAAATCATACATAGATGATGGAAATTTGTATTGGATCAAATTGCACAACCTTTGCAATTGAAAATGAATACGGTGCTGCTGTACCACTCATTGAAAATTTGATGATTTTTCTTTTACAGAGAAACAGTGGTAAGACTGGTATGTGCTGAAGTTGAGGGTAACCTACAGGTGATTTCAGAGAAAGAGCCAAATGATTTGGTAATTATTTTTTATTTTAATAAACAATCTTTTTTTTTGAGGCCGCCTCGGCGCAACGACACAGTTTGACTGTAAATGCAACGGATGTTGGTTCCACTCTCACTACGAGTTATGTTTTTTTTATTTCTTTGCCTTATTATAAAAATAACGATAAAGCGCGGCGTTGAGCTCCGCCATTTAGCACGAAATGTTTCGAAACTTGGACAGTGCGTGATAAACGGAGTGGTTTACACTTGGTTCCCTCTGCTGTGTTAACGCGAGATACAACGCAAAGCTATAAAAATATTTATCCAAATACATAGGTATTATTAAATTGTAATATAAATTTTTGTGCCATCTCCACTCAATACAATGATATAATTAAAAAAAGGGGAAAAAATCATAAAAGTAAAAATAAAACATCAGCTTCACGCTGTATCCCGCACACAGGGTAGGCAGAGGGAACCTAGTGTTAAGACACTCCGTTCCCCACTTTCCGCAAAGTTCTGGATGCATTGCGTGTTGAGTGGCGGAACTCAACGCCGCCCTTTACTTCGACACCAGAGCGAAGAAATGAAAATATAAATGTAAATAAATATTTCATCTCCTCGAGCGGGGATCGAATCCACAACCAGTCGATTTTGCAGTCACACTTTGTGTCTCTGCGCCACGACTGGCCTCGGCCGGATCATAAAAGTAAATATTGTAATATAGATAATACAAGTTTTAGTAGTTGTGATGTTATTGTGTATTTAGACTTAATATGTAGTGTCACCATACAAGTTATCAGTTTCCAAGGATTGTTCATATCAATTACCGTCACATCTTTATTTTGCGGTTTTAGTAAACTCCTTGAAATTCGATATTTAACATATGAATATATAGAAAATAGTTGAGTACTTATATATTTAATCTCCTCCCACTTTATGGTGTGGTATATAAATCCAGACACATAGTCGACTGTAAGTACTATAAAATCATAAGTTTTTTTTTTCAGAAGCGTATAGACTATAGCCACTAGGTTTTACAGTTATATAGTCAAGATTTTTCGTTATATACAGTAAAGATTCTTTGTTATTTAAAATGAAAATATATTTTCTGCCCGTCTTGGCGCTGGCCCAAAGTTTGACTGTGAAGATTGTGGGTTTGATTCCCATTCGAGAAAATAAAATATTTAAGGTTTTAATTTTCTGCCTTATTGTGTCGAGGCACGGCACGGCATTGAGTTCCGCCACCTTACACGCAAGGCCTCTAGAATTTGACGGAAATGGGGAACGGAGTGTCCTATCACTAGGACCTGCCTATCCTGATGTGTGTGGGATACGGGAACGTGATACTGGGCCAATTTCGTACATATTATATGCAAACAAATTTAACAGTTTAATATAGTGATACTTATAAAATATCGCGTGACTTTATTTCATAATTTCATGCAATCATCACAATGGCGACATGGTAGGCTACACACATACATACGTTTATTACGCAAAATATTCAATAGGAATGTAATTATGTTGTTTAGGAATAATGTTAGAAGTAGAAAGTTATATTTAGAGTAATAAAAAAAATGTTTTTTTTTTCTAAATCTGTCATAATTTTACGTTTACAGTAGTTAGATAACATTTACTTTTATGTTGTAAAGTGGAAATAGATCGATTGTTACTGAAATTTAATCGACTGTTTGATAGATATTTAACTACTTTTATATAAATTAAAATTTAGATATAATTTAAAATCCACTTCTAGATATAATTTAAGATCCCCGACAAAAAAGCTCAAAAAAGTAAACAAACAACTAGAAAATAAGTAACAGGAATCTTTAAACGACGGAAAAATATTTTCTTGAATAATAGCTAAGAACCCGTCGCCTTTCAAACAAAAGGATCTAAATCAAAATCGGTTTATCCGCTTGAAAGCTCGCAGGTCAAACATCAAAGCTAATAATTAATACTGCTGCCACTTAACACACAATGTCTCCAGAATTCGGTAGTGGGTAACAAATGTGTCTAAATGGGAACGGAGTGTCTTAACATTACGTTCCCACTGCCTACCCTGACACGTGCAGGATATAGCGTGAAGCTACTTCTACAATATTTATTATATATATTTCCGTAACTTTTTGGTATAATGTATAGGTAAAAATTATATATATGTATAATTTCAGGTTCTAGGTTTTTATTCAAGAGATGCTTGCTTAAAGAAGCTTAACGAACCATCTGATGCGGGCCGTTCTGTGGGATCAACTTTGCTTGTGATATTTTTCTCCTTCGTCATATTATATCTTGTATTGGGAATATGTACGAAGAAATTCCTCATGGGAGCTACTGGACTTGAAGTTATACCCAATCTTACATTCTGGTCGGATCTACCTAATCTTGTTAAGGTAATAATTTAAATTTAGTTTTAGCAGTAAGTTAAATTCGTTAGTAATATTTGGATTCTAGTTATTTTAAATAGGTTCAATCTAATCTATAATGAGTCACACCAATGTTTTTATCATCTAAAAGAAAAAGATAGCTTGAGAAACAGTCATCCGTTTTATTTTATTTTTATTATCTTCAAAAATGACAGATATTAAGTTTTAAAGAACGCTCTTCGCGGCAGAATCCTACTAGGCGTTTACTAAGCGTTTTATTGTTTTTTTTATTAATAATAAATCAATAAAATAGTTAAGTAATATTGTATTATATACCAACTCCAGTGAAAAACACTCCAAAAATTGTTTTTTTCTGCACCATAATATAAAGATATTCAAAAAAAGTTGTTGATAAGAATAGATTCTCTCACAGCCTTTAGTCATATGCATTGTTGTAAAGATCATTAACTAATATAATTATGGTTTTAAATGAACATAATGAATTAACTGAACGGCGAAACGCCGTTGAATTCTGCCACTCAACACGCAATGCCTACAGAATTCGGCGAAAAGTAAGTAACGGAGTGTCTTAACACTAAGTTCTCTATGCCTATCCTGCTACATGCGGGATACAGCGTAAAGCTGAAAAAAAAAGAAAATTATTTTAAAAGAGAATAGAAAGAGATCCTGGTTCGATTTCGATGAAACAAAAACTATTATTATTTGCACGAGTATGCGCATTAAATGCAAAAAGTAACTTTTTTAGTTGATGTGATGATATGACTCATTGTAGAGTAATGAACACGTAACGGTAACGGCGATGCCTACATTATACAGCATCCTTGTGTAAACGCAATGCTTGTGGATTCGATTCCCAGTCGGGGGAATGAACTTTTTTCATTTCTTTGCTCTGGCAATAAGACAAAGCGCAGCTATTAGTTCCACGCGCTTCCCTCGACAAATAATGTCTTGTGGGCTACGGTATCGTGGCGATGTTAATGGGACGAGACCTTATATTCAACTCATTTATTATATATTTAATTTCGTTATTTATATGCTACAAAACAATAGCGGAAAATAATTACACAATTGTATTTGTAGCGAATAAATTTAGGACGCTGATGTAGTGTGTTTACACATGTTGTTTATGAACAATAGTAATGAATGTGCAATACGCCTATAGTCTCGAATATCGAGCTGTGCGTGGGGAACTGAGTGTCTTAACACTACGTTCTTCTTGCCTATCTCTCTTTATACACGCGGAGTACGGTACGAAGCTAAAAAAACATATTCAATTATAGGATGGCTGGGCATTCGCGATAAACGGTTTCAAGCTACCAGCAAGAGGTCCTGGACCAGCGACCTCCCCCGACCCCAACAGCTATGACAGCATATAACATCAGGTCAACGAAGGTCAACTCGTCCTCATCGAGTAATCGATGTATCGGAGATTGTATCGATATATCGACTAATCGATATATCGATGAGGGTGTTTATTATATGTTGTTATTAAGAATCCATTAGACTTGACACGTCACTATAGAAGTTCCTTTTGCAGGTAATTTTAAAGTAAACTATCTAAAATATTGTATTATTCCATTCAATTATCTTTTTTTAATAATAACGAGAATAAGTTAAGACTCAAACTTTCTGATAATATTTATTGTTTATTATTTTTACAAATAAATATTAACGAGTTTATTATTGAATTATATTACCTATATAGATATACATTTTCTTGTGGCGTGTTTCGTCTATTGCGTTTCTTTTCCTAAGTGTAATAAAGTGTATTTTATACAGTGGTGGATTTACACATTTTCAAGGTACACGCTGTAAATTTTTTGTCGCCATTTTTTCTATAATTGTATGTACCTAGATTATTAAATTGCATAAGAATCGATTTTGGACATATTTCAAAATTTATCCGAAGTAAATAATTTTCTAAGAAATCTGGCTGCATAAAGAAATGGTTTCGCAAATTTGCTGATTTAGTTCAGGCCTAGTGAGCAATAGTAGCAGTAGGCTTTACTGGTGAATCCCCCACTTATCTTAATACTATGTTAAATTACATAAAAATGAAAAAAAAAAAAATATCATATGCATTCTTAATACATCAAAATGTTAAATTAAATAATGGATTACACTTTTTAGGTTGCTAATATGAAATGTTGTAGCTAAATCCATATGAATTGATTTAATGGATTTTAATAGTCTCTCGAACCTTTCGATATTTTTATTTTCGAATCGATATTATATTACTACTTTAGTTTTGAAAAATAATAGAGTATACTTTTTTGTTAATATTTTTATTACCTGTGACTTTTTATGATATTGATTAATAAGTATGATATAATAAAATATACAATTTTTTACAATTTATGTTGAAAAATGTTTAATATTTTTCTTATTGTTTAACATTTTTTAAAAACTACAAAGTGTCAATGAAAATGATATTATAAAAAGTAACAATCTCACTCAATATAGAGAATTTTTTTATTTATGTTTATTGTTGTTTGTTGTCTTCATTATATTGGACTCTATTATTTTTTGTTAATATATTTTTGTGTGTTTTTACCTATCGATCTTTTACATTTTTCTACTTTAATAAATGATTTATTTTTTGAAAATTCGGTCCGCAAATTGGTGGCCTTATATTCAAACCTACCAAGCCTGCTGGTGAATCCTCCGCTGAATTCACTACTATATTAAATTATATTAAAAAAATAAAATAATAGTATGCCTATTTAAGACATTAATTTTCAAATAAAATGTTTAATTAAATAATGTGAAATGCACTTTTTAGGTTGCTACAATGTCTACAAAGACAATATAAAATGATGTCGCTATCTCCATATGAATTGATTTATAGATTTTAATAGTCTCGAAACTCTCGAACCTTACGATATTTTTATTTTCGAATTTATTTATATTATATTTATGCTTAAATTTTTGTTAATAACACTTAAAATGAAAAATGTTTAAAAATTTCCTAATTGTTGAACATTTTTTAAAAAGCTACAAAGTGTATCAATACAGTCTTAATAAAAATGATATTATAAAGTGCAATAATCTTGCTCAATATAGACAAAAACTCTTTATTTTTTGTAAAAATATTTTTATGTCTTCTTACTCGTTGATCTCCTACATTTCTCATTTCTACTTTAATAACTGATAGTTTTTTTTTTCAAGTGGTAAATTTATCATTAAATATATAAAATGTATATCAAATGTTTTATATTACTTCAGTCACTATTCAGTCATTATTTAACACTAATAATTTGTATGCATTTTTATAGCTTCACGCTGTATCCCGCAAATAGCAGGCACAGGTCTTTTGTATACGTATTAAAATTGATTCCTTTTTTTCATTAGTTTCTATTAGATTCTAAAAGAACCATCGTTTTATTTATAAAATGTTACAAAATTATAACATTGTCACTTCAGAAATCTGTCTATACTGTCTGTATACCAGGGCCTGTATTATAATAAACTGCTCTCAATTCTGATATCGATCTCGAGAGCAACCTTGAGATGCCGTTTTCATTTATAGGTTATAATTCATGAATGAAAACGGCATCTCAAGATTCCCTGTTCCCTCAACTGTAACTCAATTAAAAAACATGTCAAATATGATTTTTAAATGAGATGAACAGGTAAGACATATTTAATATATAATTATTTTTTAAAATAATTATTATAATGTCTTTCAATTGATTGATTTTTTATTTTTGTCAATTCAATGAAATATATCAATTGAAATTTATTATAAAATGTGTTTTCGTGTGTTATTTTATATTTGTATGTAGATTTTAGGTTTTAACATTATATATTATAGTTTTAAATATTAAATTTGTTACACTTTGATTAAAACGAAAAAATTGTGATGGGCCATTTTTTTTTTGTTAATACATTTCATTTTTAGTTTGTTTTTAGGTCGAATACATTTTTACAACAAAACTTTATTTATATATATTGGCACTAGGTTTTTTAATGCGATGTTCCCTAATATTTGATAGGAAAAAATGTTTTAATCACGCTATTTTGTGAAAAGTCATTCGTTTATTTAAAAAAAGCCTTCTGTTAATCTTGTAGTTTATAAAGATATCAATTGAATAGTCATCTATTTTTAAGACTTAAACATTTTTTTGTTTAAAATATAAAAAAAGAATAAATATTTTTATTGATATTTTTTTATATGACTGAGCTTTACATAATTTATATATTTTTTTTTATTATATTTCTGCTTTTATTATATATTACATATTACATATTATTATAGTGCTGTGTAATTTTAGTAAATTTTTTGGGTTTCTTCAATTTTTGTTTAAAAAAATGATATAAATGTATATTTTTCTCTAGAATGGGTATAAAATTTGAAAAACATATACATTACAGTTTTTTGGATTCATTGAACTTTTATGATTAATGAACAAATGATAAACTTATAATAGAAAACAACATATATTCATATAAATGTAACATAATTAGGTACTTTGTAAATGAGTACATTGTTTTGATAGTAAAGTTCATAGTTTCAAGCTATATTAAATATACGTTCTTTTATCTAAGCGAAAGTAAAACTTTTCTTTTTCTGTAAAAAAAAATATTGTTCTTGCCAGTGTCCTTTGTTGTTACTTTATTCATAACAATATGTGCCAATCAACATATGTATAAATTATATGTTGAAAGTTATATTTATATTTTTGTAATTACGAAACTTATTCAAATGTGTATATTTTAGTAAATTGAAATACTTGAGTCTAATATTTAATACAAAGTGTTTTAGCGCCTGATAAGTTACTGTTGACTAACTTGTCTGAATGTTTCTTAGATATAAATATTCAGGTATACAAATAGATTTTTGTAAGCACTTTTGAAATGAGAAATAAGCATGTAGCTATCGCTGTACACCGGCTCGAAGTTATAAATTCAAATTCAAAATTTTCTTTATTAAAATTGACTTTTGTAAGTATTTTTGAATCGTAATATGAAAATGTCACTATCATCAGCTCCGAAGGCGGTTTTATATTCGAAATATTAAAATTGACATTTTCTAGCCCATTCTAATCCTCGACTGAACTTGTTGCCACCACCAGTTCCGATGGCAGTTCTGGTAAGAAGAGCAGCCAACATCTAACAGCTGCTCTTTTCTAATAAACGTTATAATTTTAATTTGAAATAACAAAATGGTGGTATCCTGCATAAAAATTTAAATTACAATTATTTAACGGCAGCTTATCAGGTAGGTCTTTATCATGTATTTTTCTAGTACTATATTATAACACAGTGTATTTGTATTCTGTCACATATCTTTATATAATATACTTACTGTTTCATTGTTTTGGACCAAGGGTTTATTATTATTATCTACGTTATATAACCGTATTTGATAATTTCGCTTTGCACAAAATTAACAGTGAAATGTGTGGAGTAGAATCTCTTTTAATAAAGATTTAAAGACAAATATTTTTTTTTATTTGTTAACATAAATATCATCTCTCCTTTTATAATAGTGAATATATGGAATAGCTAACTACATGGAATCAGATAATATTGTTTTGAATTCACAATTCGAGGCCGTCGTGGCGCAGAGGCACAAGCATATGACTATAAACGCGACAATTGAGTTCGGAATCAAACCCACAACTGTTGCACTCGGGGGAATTAATTATTTATTAATATTTTCATTTGTTACCATTCAACGCGCAATGCTTTTAAAAGTGGAGATCAGAGTGTCCTAACACCAGGATTCCTCTGCCTACCGTGTTAAACGCGGTAAACAGCTTGAAGCTAAACAAAATTATTCACCTAAAGTGCCTAAAGTAAATCACTGCTCACCAAAGTAAGATACAAAGTTACAGAAGCTATGCTATGACGGTGAATGATTTTTTTTATATTGTCACTCCGTATTCTGTATATAGCAGGGTAGGTAGAAGGTGCAAGATACTCCGCTAAGACACTCCGTCTTCTACTATCCGCTATAATTTGAGGGGCTGCGTGTTGAGTGGCAGAATTCAACGTTGCATTTTGCCAGAGCAGGAAACCAAAAATAATTAATTCCCCCGAGTGGGTATCGAACCTACAATAATTTGTTTTGGTTTCGGACGGCCACTATGGCTATGTTAAGTGAAGAACATAATCATAAAATTCTTAAAATTTTTAATTGGTGTTGCCAATTGTCTTCTTGGCTTACTTGTAAATATCTCCAAATAAAAAAAACAGATTAGGCAATACTAAATAAAAAGGCAAATTAATAAAGTATTCAAAATAATGTTTTATTAAGCTAAATTTAATATTTAAGTGTGTTTGCAGCTGGGTAGCGTGGAAGTGAAGCTACTATAGCTATTATAGAACGATGTATTGTATTGTAGACGTATCTGTGATGACATTACTGTAGTATGAATCCATACTGAAAAACAAATTGAATTTATATTAGGTACGTATTTAATTATTTTCACGTTTTGTTTCTCATAGTTTGGTGGACATAGAAAACTTAGTGTTTCACTGCTTTCTGCTCGATTTCTATATATTGCGCGTTGGGCCTAACTCAACGCAACCATGTCTCATCAGAGTAGGGAAATAAAAATAAATACAATCAATATTTAAAAATAAAACAGCTTCACGCTGTATCCTACACAGCAGGGTAGGCAGAGGGAACCTAGTGTTAGGACACTCCGTTCCCCATTTTCCGCCAAAATCTAAAGGCATTGCGTGTAGAGTGGCGAAACTCAATGCCGCGCTTTACCTCGACACCAGAATAAATGAAAATATAAATAAATATTTCATTTCCTCGAGTGGGGATTGAACTCGCAACCAGTCGATTTTACAGTCACACTTTGTGCCCCTGCGCCACGATAGGCCTGGGAAATGAAAATAATTGAAATATAATCTTTTCCCCGAGTGGAGATCGAGCCGATAACCATGTTGTTTCGAGTTAGATGCTATCTCACGCTACGATCACTTCCGGTTAATGTTGATACAAAATAAAATATTTAAGTGAAGCCGTGCCGCATAGGGACAGAGTGTGACTGTAAGCGCGATATAATGTGGCTCGATTCCCACTCGAGGAAATGAAATATTTAATATTTTTATTTCTTCGCTCTGGAGTCGAGGCAAAGCGCGGAGTTTAGTTCCGCTCGTTGCGTGTTGAGCGCAATGCCTTCAGAAATCGGCGAAAAATGGGGTCTTAGAATGTCTTAACATTAGGTTCCGTCTGCTTACCTTGCTGTGTGCGGGATACAGCGTAAAGCTGCTTCTGCTTAACTTACTCTTGCTTCGTAATAAATAACTTTTTCATACAAACATAAATAAAATCAATTTGGATTTTTTTACCTTGATACAAGATATACTAATTTACGATTAAAATTAGATTACTGTGTGAAATTAAAATTCAAAACCAATATTTAACCAAACGTACCTGAGCAGCATTTTCTGTCAAGCAAATAGCTAAGAGATTTGACCTCTCGCAACCTTTTTCACCATCGGAAACTGTCTCCGAATTTACTGAAACAAATATTCTTAAATCACCTATACATATAAAAAAACTAACTTATCGCTGTCTGTACATAGAAGACGTATAAGAAAATCATTTAGGGGCATTTATTATTGTAATAGATCCCAAAGTGCATTTTTTTTATTTTTTATCTGTTTGTCTGTTTATGGGATCGCCTGGTTGTCGGTTTGTCTATTTGTCTGTGAGTTTGTTAACGCTAGTCTCCAAAACGGTTTAACTGATCTAAATTATGTTTTCACTAATATATTTTAGCAGTTTTTGTTTTATTCCAATCGATTCCTAAATAAAAAAGTATAAAGTCAATCAATACAAAGAATTGATTGCGACAATATAAGTGCTTTATTTAATTGGTTGGAAATTTAGCTATCTATTTATGGATATTACCTATATTAAATTTAAATTAAATTAGCTTCACGATGTGTCCTGCACACAGCAGGGTAGGCAGAGGGAACCTAATGTTAAGCCACTCCGTTTCCCACTTTCCGCCGAGTTCTGGAGACATAGCGTGTTGATTGGGGAAACTCAACGCCCCGCTTTGCCTCGATGGATATTATAATCCATCGAGGCAAAGCGCGGCGTTTATAATGATAATGTTATTTGATTATAAACGTAATTCAAATAAAAAAAATAGTCTAGTACGCTTGTACTACGATATTGCAAACTAGCGGCGATATTGCAAACTAGTTTAAAATATAACATCTTAGTTTTAAAATACCTTTACTGCAGATCTCATACAACCCTTTGGCCTTGTCCAATTTTACTTGATCATTCATGTAATCCTTTTCCGATGTTTTATATGCTTTTTCTTTATCATACATGCCTTTTTCATCAATCTGTAAGAAAGAATTAAAAAGATATGTTGTACTAGGCGGATTTTTTTTATATAGAAAAATGTTGTTTCTGAAGTATTACCCATTCGATCCTCTTGAAAATACAAGCGACAAGACATTTAGCACTCATCGAGTTAGGTATTTTATGTTTAGTCTTCATTTGTTGCAGCTCTTCCCCGGTGACGGGATGTTCTTTGCTGCATTCCACTGCTTGTTGGATGAACCATTTCTTTATTTCGGTTTCAGTTCTGGCCTATTACATATATAAAAACTATATCATAAAACTATACTATGTATAAAACTAGGTATATTATTATCTCTTCTCTATTTTTATATAATAAGACAGTAAAAATATTTTGTCTGTACATTTACTAATTTTCACTGAAATGGATAGAGGGACACTTAAAAATAATAATAGAAAGCAAAATGATTTTTTTTTAATTTCTTGTCTGTCTGTCTGTATGTCTGTCAACATATTTTTGTCCACATTTTCTGAAAGTACTGAACCGATTTACTTGAAAATTTCACCATTGCTTTGTTTTAACTCAACTTAACTACTAAAGTTTAGTTCATCAAAATCGGTTCTTTAAAAAAAAAGTTATCGTCATTTGAAAGAAGTCGTAATTAATTCAACACAGAGATAAAGAACGATCTTGAAAGAAATATCAAGTAAATACAAAGATTTTTTGGTTGGTTCGTTCATATAATATATGTAACGAATTTAAAAACTGTACAGGAGTTAATATGCAATTATTACAGTTATTTTACAAAGAATATTATGAATCCTTCAAATCAATAATTTAACATTTAAGGTTGTTTCTGAATGAGTAAATTAGATTATTATATCATATTACGAACCTGGGAACGTAATGCTAGATGATTCCGTTCCCTTTAACCACTTCTTTCGTTCTGAGGTTTCAAGTGATTATTTTCAATATATTATTATTTATACGTAGATCTTCATATATAAGAGAGTCGCCATATGTGTGTAACTAGATAATAAACTAGATACTTACAAGTGTCGCTCCAATGAAACAACAAATAAATAAAGTTTGCAGTAACGTCTCCATGGCTAAAGCTGATACTTTACTAGCTTAATTTTATGAAAATACCATTTTATATAGTATTTATTACCATTGTGTCTAAAATTAATATATAATGTTCTTTTAATTTTGGGCAATCAATGTCCTGTGCACACAGAACATTGATTGCCCTGAACGTTATTTGCAAAAAGTATTTATTATATGAGTTAGAAGCCAGTCGTGGCGCAGCGGCACGAAGTGTGACTGTAAAACTGACTTATTGTGGGTTCGATCCTCATTCGAGGAGATGAAATATTTACTTAAATTTATATTTAAATTTAAAATATACATTTCTTCGCTCTGGTGTCGAGGCTAAGCACGGCGTTGAGTTCTGCCACTCAACACTCAATGCCTCCAGATTTCGGCAGAAAGTAACGGAGTGTCTTAAGACTAGGTTCCCTCTGCCTACCCTGCTGTGTGCGGGATACAACGTGAAGCTGATTTATTATATGATGTTTTTGTTGCGTAACCAATTTAGTAGCATGTCTATAATTCTATTTGCATTCATATTTTTAGTTACTAACTTAAAGAAATATATTTGTAAAATCTATTCCTACCTTTAATAAAATCGTAAAGGAACGGTGTTTGTATATACTCATAGAATGAGAAAAATGTTTTTGTAATGTAATTGTAATAGAATAGAAAACATTGTTTTTTGGTCGGTTTGTCTGTACGTTCTTTCACACTAGTCACAGAAACGGCTTATCCGGTTTTAATGCAGTTTTCGCTATATTATTTTGGTTATTTTATTTACGCTATTTTATTTACAAATTTGTTTTTGCACTGTGTTTTTTATATCAATCGGTTCATTATTAATAAAAGTTATACTAAATATAAAGTATTTTGTTCGGCTGAATTGCTGTAAAATAAAAAAATATTTGTAAAAACAAAAACTCTGACTGCATAAAACTAAAAAGAAAATAAACAAGCCCAAAAGTTTATTAGGATTAACAATCGGGATCTATTTAAATTACGCGGGGTTCCTGGTAAAGATTTTATTGATTGAAGAATTATTTATAGGTCTAGGGCTGCTAATACAAATCTAACGATACCTCAAATATGTAATTCCGTTCAGCGGTTCCGGAGATACGAAGTAATAAAGAATATTACATACATACCAAGATACGCGCGAAAAACATAACCCTTCCTTAGCAGTCGGGAATTATATTAACTGTATTATACTATACTATACTATTGAATTATCTGATTTTTTTTCTGTATAGCCGCTGTATAGTATAATGTCTTTTAACTGTAATATTATTAGAAGACGAAAATAGTCCAGGTTAGTAGAGAAATAGACACAATCAGCTACAAGTGGGCGAAGCCAAAAGCGGGTCGTTAGTATACAATACGCAAATAGTTAAAGTCTTAAATAAAGCACATTTCAAGCAGATCATTGGGTCCCCAACGATTCAAATGGCTCTACGTTAGAGTGGCGGAACTCAACGCCGCGCTTTTGCCTCGACGCCAGAGCGAAGAAATTAATGAAAATATATGTAAATAAATATTTCATTTCCTCGAACCGAACCGAATCGACCGACTAATAAACAGACGACTAATAAACAGACTTATAAAATAGTTTTAGATGAAAAAAACAGTGTGATTTATTATTTTTTTTCTCTGAATGCTGAATGCGGAAGATGTATAAAGGGAAAAAAGGTACATATGAATGTCTGTATGCATTCCGAGCGAGTTTTTTCTAACAATGATATTACGTATAGCTAATTGCCGCAACAAGGAAGACGTCCAAATAACTATGAATTAGTTTCTAGCGGAAAAAAACTGTGGCAATGCATAGTTATCTTTTTCTAGAACATAATTTTATATATAGATATCTACTTATACAGTTTTATAAGATTTATATCAAACGCATTGTGATATAACCACTTAAATAAAATGTTGTTAATGATTCATGTATATAAGGGGGACATCCCGTTAAAAGTTTTAAAATAATACCCGCGACAGTATATGTCTATAAATATAATATAGATTACGTATGTATATACTTATTTGTATTTTTATGAAATTATTAGAAACTAATTATATAATTAAAGTAATACAAAAAGATTTCCCACAGTATGTGGAATAATTCGCGAAAAGCGGCACATTGCCATTTAATTTTTGGGCTAAAAATCGGGACATCCCGCCAAAATCGGGAACGCTGGTCTATCTCCTTATTTTCATTATATAAAGGAGATTGAAACGATTGCATACATTTTTGGGCCCAGAAAATTTGTAAAGATATGAAAATGGTATTATTTAATAGATTCAGGTACATCATTTTCTCCCTGAAAATTTTGTCAGTTTTGGCAATCTGAGAGCTGAGTTATTAGAGATTTGTTAAAAGTGTTGTTAAGTTCACATCGCAATTTTATAAAATCAATCTTTATAAAATAGGTGACTACTGAGAAAAAAAATCCGTGAAAAACAAAGCAGTAGTCATTGAAAATATCAACGAGCGCGAGCGATACGACGACCCTCCCCCTATTATAAAATATAATGTGCAATATTATTTAACTATTTTTCGTCTTTAGATTGAAAACATTATACCTCTTGTATTTGTTTAGTATTTCCAATATAATTATGATTTCTAATTCAATTTTGTCTAGCGGCAGGTGATAAAATAATAAAAACAATGTATTATAAAATTATATAATATTTTATTAAGGAAAGAAAAATATTGAGGGGTTATGGTTGTAAATACATTTGGTTACGTAGAACGAGGATTCACATACATCTTTATAGTCGTCAACTGAAAAAGAAGAAAATATATCATTACAGTTAAATTGAGACCAACTCAAAAATTTATAAATAATACATTTTTTTTAATATTTTTGAGTTTTTTTATATTTATTTATGAATAAATAAAATCTTTTAAATTTTCTTTTGAATCTTATTGTGGATACACATTTTTAGACCTGATTTACGCTTTGTCCCACTTATAGTACGGTAGCCAAAAAATGTATTGTTAAGACACTATTCTCCGCTTTCTACTAGAATATAAGACATTGACTGTTGTACGGCGGAACCCAACGCGCCATTTTTTTACCATAGTTGGGAATGAAAACAATAAATTTCCTCGAAAGGGGAACGAATCCACAACCATCGTGCTTACAGACAGACGCTGTCGCACTGCGCAATAATGGCCTAGTAGTACCTACCAAATATGGAAAAGAAATATCTTTTCTTTGGTTTATAAGCATAAATATCTTTATAACTGCAGCTGCAGCAAAATGATGACAACGTGATATAATTACTAATCTTGTTTGGTATCTGAAGTGTTGAGATCACATTTGATTTGAGCTTCAAATAATAATTAAACGGTTAATAGTACTTCCGCAGATTTTGTACCTACTAGGGTGGATTGAGGACAAAAGGAATAAAAAAATCTAAACATCTTAATATTATTAATATATACAAATATTATGAATAAAGTAAGAAAGACTAACAAAATCTTGTTAGTTTTTATTTTTTTAAGGAAATATATACTTTCTTTCGTCATATTTCGTCATTATATTGCATACGACTCCTATTTTCAATACACAGATTACTATAAATCAATATGTTAAGTTGATTCCCACTCGATAAAATTAAATATGTAATATTTTCGTAAAACGTAAAACGAGGCTTTGAGTTCTGTCAGTCAATACACAATGCCTACAGAATTCGGCGGAAAGTGGGGAACAGAGTTTTTTAATTCTCGGTTCCTAAAGCTATAAAAATATGTTATATGGTGTCACAGAGTCTCCTTTATTAGTAGTCAAATATTACTATTTTATTATTATTTAATATCTTTTAATAAAAAAACAATACTGTTTTTATATTTCAAATTACTTTCTTGCTCGAAAGACCTGTGAAACGATTTTTATTTCTTTTTTAACTAGCCAGCGTAGAGTTGGCGGTGATGATGAAATGGTGTAAAGATATGTTCCTCTTTATTATGACGAATTATATGCATTTTTCATTTTACTTAGTGTTTTAATTTTATTTGATCCATTTATATTCCTTTTATTCATTAAAAACAATTTAGTTTTTGTTTCTTACCCACTTTTCTGCAAGCTGTTATAGCTTCCTTCGCGGGCTCTTTTATTTCATCTGGAAACAGCAAATCAGCCTGTTTGATTGCGGCTTCGTAATTCAGTTTATTGTTTTTAATCTGTAATAATTATATAAACACTGGATGTAATACATTTTAATCATTTTTTCAACCACATGTTACGTATAATATAATTAATAATTTCAATTTTCTTGCCTTTGTAAGCTAAATTTAGGACGTTAGGTTTTATCACAATTGACTGGGAAGTGACGATGTTTATATGAAAGTAAAGAAAAACTGAGGATATCAAAAAGTTATGATGTCGTAAATACATAATTTGTTGTTGCAATAACTATAATTTTTTATAAAAAAAAACCGACTTCTTCAATTTGCACCGGATTCCATAATCAGAACCTAACCAAATTTTCCTTGAAAGTTATCCTTTTCTTATTGAAATTATAAGAAAGAATCATCGAAATCGGTTGGCGGGATATTTAGTTATTCATCCATTTGTCGCGCACATACTTAATGCAGATTTAAGGCTTATGTTATTTTCTTATGATATTAAAATGGGAATACACGGAAAGCACTAACTTTCGGAATCGGATAAAAAATATATTATACACAATTAAATCCAAAAACATATTTCAATTCGTTATTATAATATTTATAATAAACTTATTTTATATGTACCGTATTAGCCATTTTCATAATACAGGCTACGTAACACATTACTTCTTTTTCCTCAATAAACTCGCCTTTATCTAATGGGTCAATTTTTTCTGGAAAAACAATTAACTTTATTCATTAAAATGGTAATTTAAATGTGAATAAAATTATTTTATAATTTAAAAGAAAATAGACTTTGCTTGTGTAATTTAAGTGTATACAAATATTTCGGATATATATTTTCATATAAATGTTTTTTATATAAATGAGCATTTTTGTGTCTATCATACGTACATACATAATTGATTAATAAATTATTAAATTCTGTTATTTTATTAATATTCTTCTATTTTAATATTATTTTATATGAAATCTAACGAAGTAGTGAGTTCATTTACCATCTGCAACATTATTTTTGGGTTGACAAGTTTTACGCATCATTTTTCCAGTATTCCTTATTTGTTTCATAGTCATCTGAGAAATATTATTTAAAATGATTATACTCTACATAGCTTAATATCGAATCTCCTTTGTAATTTTCATATATGAGGCTGTTGTTGCGCAGTTATACAAGTGACTGTAACGCTACGGTTGTGGATTCGATCAACACTCGAGGAAATTAATTATTTATTTAAATTTATATTTTCATTTCTTCGCACTGGTTTCGAGGCAAAGCGCGGCATTGAGTTCCACCACTCAAGTCGGGAACGGAGTGTCTTAACACTAGTTTCCCTGTGCCTTCCCTGCTGTGCGCGGGATGCATCGTGAAGCTGATTTGATTAGATTTTATCAGTTTATTTTATCAGTCGTCTCTGTTATAAAAACGTTATAAGCCATTTATGTTTATAATATACCAGTAAATATTTAAATGTTATATTTTAGTCTTACAGTTATTTTTTTTAATAAAATATACTTACTGCTTCACTGGTCGCTATTAACATTAATAATTTAACAATAACAATAAAAACTGACATGGCTTATTGCCCCAAGTGTAGTCCTTGATCTTGTCAGTTCATTTATATGACGTGTGATCATTGATTAATGATAGACCTTAACTTGTCACGTATTAATGGTGTCGATACAGACTCCATGTTGCATATGAAAATAGGACTTTGTAAATTTAAATATATATTTTTTATTTATCCTGTTATAAGCAGCTTATCTGTTTTTTAAGTGTTTTTATAATAAAAACAAGGCTTTTAAAAATAATTTTTCATTTAGATTTCAAGGTATGTTATTACCTAATTGTAATGAGCATCAGGTGGAACGTAATGCAGTTCTTGGCAATGGTTTCATAGGCGTTGAGATAAATTTATTTTTTAGTTAGTAGTAGTAAATTAAAAATAAAAACCCCTTTCTACCCTATATGTTTTTAACTCGTACATTTACTAATTATTATTTTATTATAGTACCTTTTGCATAGGAGATGCACTTTTTGATTTGCTTGACAGTAATAAGAGGATATGTCTGTTATCAATCAATCATGTTAACTAAAACGTTCTTATATAAATAACGAGTGTCCCTCTCAGTATCATTTCTTAGTATCTGTCAATATGCTTCAGAAAAGTGTTATTCTTTTGGTCGTTGTGTTAAGTTTTATTCATGTAAATATTACTTACGCGGTATGTTTTAATTAATTTATTTTTTTGTCTATTCGAAAAATAAGGATCATATTATTTATTTTTTCATACTGTATCCCGCACATAGTATGGTAGGCAGTGGATATCTGAGAACCCAGTGTTAGGACACTTCGGTCTCCATTAACACTCTTCCGATCCCCACTTGCCGCCGAATTCTGGAGGCATTGCCTTTTGAGTGGCGGACATCAAGCCCCCCTTTGCCTCGACACCAGAGCGAAGAAATGCAAATATTAAATATTTCATTCCCTCGAGTGAAAATCAAACCCACAACCATCATGTTAGTCATATAAAACAAAAACAATTTTATATATTCGCAATTATTATAAAAAATCTCAGGCGTAGCTACACGTGTACGTTAATGTATGTGATTAAATTAATGCAATTTCTTAAGGTGCTATATATAAACTATGTAATATAAACTAAATTATGTGTCATAAACAATAGTTTTAATATAATTAGAAAATAGAAGGTCTGTTTTAATGATAGCAACGTTTAATGACGTCTATTAAATATCACTTTATCTCTAACGATACCTATAAATGACAAATAAACTTTGTACTTTGCTGTTATTTAGATGACAAGGCAACAGCTTAAGAATTCTGGGAAACTGATGAAGAAATCGTGTATGCCGAAGAACGACGTAACTGAAGGTGAATAATTAATATTAAATATACACTACAAAAGTGTATTTTGTTTATCTTTAGTTTCAAGCTGTATCAAGTAATCAATAAGGATACAGCAGAAGGAACCTAATGTTAAGACACTTTGTTCGCCACTTTCCGCCGAATTTTGGAGGTATGGCGTGCCGAATGGCGAAGTTATTAAATACTTAATTACTTCGAGTGGGAATCGAACCTACAATCTGTCGTTTACAGCCACGCGCTTGTGCTCCTGTGGCACAACAGGCCTCATATCAATTTTATGACGTAGAAAATATAATTTTAAAGAGAGTATTTTTATTGTACAACTTTTGACAGTGATTTTATGGTTTCTACAGCCACGTAGTTAGCTTAGAGGTAAATTTATATTAATTAATAGTTTTGTAATTGATTTAATTACCAATTATAAAACAGCAATTATTCTTTGATCCCATTTATGGTTATCTAAGTGTTCAATATGCACGCATAATTGCAATTATTTAAATTGCAGACATTGTACACTATTCTAGGCTAGTGACTGATTGTGGGTTCTATCTCCACTCGAAGAAATTAAATATTTATTTAAATTATATAGTGTCGTGTGAGTATTGAGGCCGGTCGTGGCGCAGCGGCACGAGGTGTGACTGCAAAACCGACTGGTTGTGGGTTCGATTCCCACTCGAGGAGATGAAATATTTACTTAAATTTATATTTCCATTTCTTCGCTCTGGTGTCGAGGTTAAGCGCGGCGTTGAGTTCTGCCACTCAACACGCAATGCCTCCAGAATTCGGCAGAAAGTGGGGAACGGAGTGTCTTAACACTAGGTTCCCTCTGCCTACCCTG